>APFE030846746.1:83706-348466 GCA_000404065.3 Pinus taeda
GAATCACCCAACCACTCAACGTTAAGCTACTAGGTTTAAAGACGCCGGAACACGTCTCTAGCCTAGACCTCTAGATGTTCTCGTTAAGTTCCAATGCGTTTTTAGGTAAATTTGGTTACTTTTACAGTTGATCTTGGATTAGGTTTGAGTTTGAGGTCCTACCGTATGATCTCTCAAAAACACCTAAATGCAACTATATGCCAAAGATCATCATTTTGTTCGATGAATTCTAGCTAACAAGAGGTAAGGATTTTTCAAACAAACAAAACGAATTCAAGCAAGCATGCAACCTAATGCAACTAATAGCAAGGAAATGAAACTTTTCTTTTGAAAAACACGAGACAACGAAATTCTCTTTCCTTTTCAACTATCAATGCAAAAGATACTAGTTTGCTCTACTTTTTCAATGACATAAAAGTTCTTTTCAAACGAATTAGAGAGATAGCTACACTAAGTGAAAGACTAAATCACCCAATGCACACAAGACAATTCCCAAATCCCTAGAACCAGTTTCCTAAATCAAAGGAAAACAAAGGCTCATGAGCTATTGTAATCTAAGCTCAACAAGACAATGAGGAATTCAATGGGGGAAAGCAAACTGCTTGGAACACAATCAGTCACTTCCAACAATCACCGAACAAAAGTGGGAACAAAACGAAGTCGGCTGGCCAACTAAGAACGCCAAATCCTGGACGGGAGGCTAGACACACACGACCACTAGATGCCCTAGGGTTTGAGTGTGAAATCAAATGAAGATAAGCGAACACCCGAAGGATGAGAGTTCACAACCAGACAAACGATGGCCTGACACACTTCAGTAATCGCTAAAAGTCAAGACAAAACATAAACCAAGCAACAAGAGCAAAAATAAGGGCTTTGCACAAACTGAAAACAAGCGATAAACGAGCTCTCGTGGAACGAGGCCTCGCAAGCAATCGAGCCACAGTTCAAACAAAGTTATCAAGACAAAAGCCAAGTAGAAAAAGTAGGAGAAAGCCAAAACCAAGAGGTTCAGTAGGTCAATTTGGACAAAAAGGATTTTTACAGGATCAGCACGGGTGACCCTGCAGCAACAAGGCGATGACCGAAAAGTGTCTGTAGCAACTTTGCGCTGTCAGCGCGAAAGGACACGAATAAAGGGTGCTGGCCCGAAAAACCAGGTCAGCGCGACTGTCTGAATATAAAAGCGCGACGACAGAGACAACAAAGAAGACAGGATGCGATGTCAGCGCAGCTGTTTTAAAATGAAACGCGCTGAGGCTGAAAAGCAAATAAATTTGAACAAAAACTTCCAAACCAAAGCAACAGGTTTTCAAGGCAATTAAGGTAGTCCTTAGGACGAACCCAGAAACAAACCAACAGCAAGACAATCTCCAAACTTTGACAAAGGAGCAATAATCAAAACAAAGGTGACACACAAAAAGATAGGCAAGCTCCCCAGCGGAGTCGCCAAATTGTTGGAGAGGTAAATCCCCTCTACGGATAGAGGCGATCCCTACTAGCCCAACAGGGGTCTAGCAACAATCAAACAATGCTACACTGCAGGTTCCTAGTTGTAGTTAACAAGTGGGCAAAAGAAACCTTCTTGGATTCCAACGCTATGTTTGTCGAAGAGATGATCCTCTCGCTCCTTTGCTCCAGCCGATCACAATTCCCCACTATCCTCGCGGACGAACACCTGCACAAGCAAAAGAGAGAAAACACAAGCGTAAAATCTACTAACAACAACTATGTATCGGTTAGGAAGGATACAATTTACATCAATCATTCATTGGACAAATGGAAATGGAACCATAAGAGTAGTCATCTATCTTTATTAACAAAAAATAAAGTAAGGTACAACCGAGGTCCTGACGCTGAGTCCTTCCCTAGAGGGTCCAGCCAGCATATCTTTCAAGCATTCACCTTTGGAGCAAATCTCCCAAGTCAAAAGGTCTCTCTCTCACATACAAGGCAACAAGCTTATGACCTTTCTCAAGCTCAAAGCAATCCTCACACAACACACTAAATGCCTACAGAAAGCAGCACTAAAATGCACTAAGAATTCCTCAATCAAAGTCTATATGTTCCAAACTAGCTGCTCATGGGCCATGGAGGAGGCTTATAAAGAGAAGGAGTCTCCATGAATAGGTAAGGGATGAGCTTTCCACCAAGATAAGTGGATGGTCAGTCGAACAGATACGCCAGAGAAAGGATGGCGACCTCAACAATGCTAACAACCAAGTCTGGAGGGATCTGGAAGGCTGGTTGTTAGAACAAATTCGCCCAAACAGGATCAGCGCGGGTGAGATACTGGGCTGCCGCGCTGACATCGCAGATCAACTATAGAGGAGGTCCGGTCAGCGCGAAAAGGACAAACAGAGGGTGCGCTGTTCGTTAAAATGGGACCAGCGCGGAAAAGACGTGTGCTTCCGCGCTGGCAGCGCAACAACAACACTAGCCTCCGCCTGTCAGTGCGGTTATTTTATTAACAGACGCGATGATCAATTTAACTTAGGCAAAGAGGGTTTTTCAGCCATTTTGAGGAGCATGAGTATGGGTGAATGCGGTTTATGGCACAGTAGGGAGGCTGACATGATGGCAGTGACATTTTACTGTGTAACAGATGCCCCCTAAAGCATGAAGCCCGAGAGAGTGGGAGGGGTGAAATGCTTTACAAGACTGCTGGACTGGAACACCACCAGAGAGAAGAACTTGCACGTATGTACAACTGATATCTCGATTATATGTAGTCTAGGCATGGGCGCAGCCATCCAAAAGACATACGAAGAAGGTTTGTGGTATGGACGCAGCCACCCAGCTGAAGAGACCATGATGATAAAAAGGTATGGTTGCAACCATCCTAAAAGACTCAGGTATGGGCGCAGCCATCCATCAATGAGTCATGTAATAACAATCCACAAAATCGCAGCCTGGTTCGCAACAGACTAGAACCAGGGTCTTGCGCTCCATCCCAACTCGAACGAAGTAAAAGTCCAAGCATGTGAATACATGAGCTGAAGTCGAACATGCGTGAACGTCGTCTGATTACCAGCCAATAATGAAAGTTGTTAACAGACGTGAGAGGTACCACCAATAATGACAATGGTCCTCAAGGTACTCATAGGTACAATTTGTGGCGTGTGAATCAATGAGCTGGTGTCGAACACCCACAGAATAATTCGATCGGAGGCCAATGATGAAAACCTCGCGTCGAACACGAAGAACCTGCCATTGAGGCATGCAGGCTCTAAGGCACCTGAAAGGGGTCTCTAAGTCACCTTCCTGGATAATGAGCTGAGGTCGACAGGAGGTAACCTTGATCGAAGGTGGGCCATAATGTTTCCCACATCATCGACATGAGACAGAGGAAGATTATTGTGGTGAATCAGAAGTATGTGAGGCGTCAGGGATAGATTGTAACTCTGCAGAGGTCAACTTCTCTTGAACATATCGGCGACATAATGACAGATTTGGCAGTATTTTAGGTCAAATGATCAGGGGTCATGATGGCAAGGTGATGAGCAGATGAACGATCAAATAGGATAACCCAAACCCATGGAGGCAAATGTGAAACGAGATGAGATGTCCCCACCCAGACATGAATGCAAACAGTGCCATGTTCAAGAGCGAAATACTGCCGATGACGATGATTATGATTCCTGTATTTCCCCCACCATTTCTGGCGAGTACCCCGGTTATTTTTGGAGGACAAGCTTGACGGGGATAGCATATGCTTGAGGAGTGTCATTTCGACGGAATCCGATGTCAGTAAGTTTTAACGAGTCTGACAAAGGGAGAACTCGACGTCTTTTCATGTTTAAAGAGTTTGAAAAGACAGTAAAAAGAAAACTCCAGGGGTGTCCTTTTTCGTAAAGTTGTGTCTCTCGAGCCCGAAAAAGTATAAAACAATGCTCGAAAGAACCACCCGATCATTACGACTGAGGAGTAGTTTTCGTAAATAGTGACTTTGACCCGAAAAAGTAAAAAAGCGGTCAAAAGTACGCCATTTTAGAGCCAATAACGAGTGCGAAACGACAAGCACCCGACGATCTTTGTTAATTTAAACGGTCGAAAAAAGAGCTTTAAAAGCGACTGCCTTTCATTCCTTTTGACGAGCTGAAAGGAGGCTCGGTTATCTTTTCTTGTTTTATGTCGGAAAAGGGCTTAAAGACGACATTTTTTGGGACCAAGTGTATACAGATCCATCGTTACTTTGCCGGTTCTGAGGACCTGCACAAGAAAACCACCCGCGTAAACCCATTCGATATGTTGAAAAACATAGCAAAACATGCGTAAAGACATAACATAGTGACATCGGGACTAAATCTATGATAAAAGATGACAAAACCCACTTTTATAAAGTCAATTAAGAACTTTTTACCATAAATAGGGGGGGTAAAAATCATTTTTTACCATTTTACCATTTTGAGCCTTGGAGAACGTTGTGGAACTACAAAGTTGACGGAGCGAATTCTTCATCGTGCGGACGCCATCCTTCCGACAGCTGGTTCCAGGTAGGTTCCTCTTGCCCTACGCTTTATTTTAAGCCTCTTTTTAAGCATTTTCACCGTGGGATTTGGCCATTTGGCCAAATTCTTTGAGCGTTGGTGCGCTCTCGGTTAGCGCGGATTCTCCCATCGGGTCCGCGCTGATCGATTTTATCAACACACACCACTTTCCGGGTCAGTGCGGAAAACCCGTGTGCTTCCGCGCTGACCTAGAGAAAATACAAAGGGCCGCCATTATCAGCACAGCTGTTTTAAAAACAGTCGCGCTGGCGCTGTGAAAATTGGTTTTTAAGAATTTGAATGGATAATTTTCAAAAGCTGGCAGTCTAATGCTTTTGGGTGATCATGTAGGACACAATGGCCTTTGTGTGGCAAGAGAGGGCCCATGACAATGAAGATATTGCCGCTTTTGCCGATGCAGGATGCCAAAACGCAATGCGGGCATGTGGTTTGCTAAAATTTTTCCTCACTCCACGTTTGAGGGCACAGCCAGACCTCCTAGAGCTCTTAATCAGAGCTTGGAATCCAGTGGATGGGAAATTCATGATCCGAAGTCACGACATCGAGTTTGATTCCACGGATATCTATTTTTTGACTGGATTGTCACGCCGAGGTGTGATGCCCATCCTGGAGGGGCAACAACCCAGCGGTGACACGCTCGACCAGCTCATGGCTCGGGTGTGTCCACAGGCGCACAAAACACGGAGTGGGAAGGTAAGAATTCCATCAGTGGGTGCTGGTGACATGGTCCTTCGTACCATACTCTTTTTGGTGACGCGGGAAACAGGGAGTCTGGCCAACTATGAGGCCTCAAAGGCCAACCTATTGCTAGCTCTCGAGTGTCTACAGCCCACGGTTTTCAACTGGGCAGCAGCTGTGACGACTAGCATGAAGAGACAATTGAGCAACTGCCGATGTGGAGAGTCAAAGCAGTTTGGCTACGGATCGCTCTTACTTCCGCTCATGTTCGAGTGGGTGCCGGCCCTTCAGCTACAGAACATGGTGGTGGATCCGCCTAACAGTCCACGAGAGACGAGGGCCACCAAATGGACCCTGGTCATGCCATGTGGAGGTGGCGGTCACTCAGTGTCATGGGGTGTTTTCTTTCGAGAGTGGCTAGATCGCCAGGTTATCTTCGTCGAGGACTTGCCATATGCCGGTATCAACTTCCGCGGTGATCCTGACCTGCCACTGCCTGCGAGAGAGCAGTGGGACGATGGAGGTAAAACACTTGATCTCTTTTTGATTTTTTATCTTTTGTAATGTATTTGAATTTTTTCATGTACATGTCCTAATAAACGCTATGATGTGCAGATGTGGGACCTGTGAGACCCCTTGGCCTGGCCCTGGAGGCACGGAGAGAGGGGCAAGGCGCTGCGATCTTGGCCTTAGCTCCTCCAGCAGGCGACATGACGGAGGCTGTGGTACACAACCTTGAGGGCTTACTGGCAGGAGTCCCAGATTACCAGGGTATCGAGGAGGTCCCCATAGCTGCACAGATTCATACAGTGGGTGTGGAACCTAGGATGCACCACCTTTTGAGGTGAGTGGCGCGAGTAGTGGCATGCTACAGAGAGCATAACCTACCGTAGTAGATGCCTAGGGTTTATTTTCCACTGATGTTTTTGAGAGACATACGTCTCAGATGTACTGAGGACGTCGTCTTTATTCAGACATGTACACTTTTTTTTGAGCACCTTAGTGCACCACACGATATATATATATACATGGTGTTGGATGTATCTTTTACATGTGATGATGTTTTGATATGCTATGCAAATGTATAATACAAATGTGATCTAATGTATCAGTTGCACAACATACGATCCACGTATTTTTATATTTTTGGCAAGCTTACATGCAAACTATGCTTGGAAAAGAATTTATTTACATATGCTTATGTTTATTCCTAGATGGATCTTTTCTTCACGCGATGATGTGTTTTATATGCTATGCGACTGTTCGACACACATGTAATCTGATGTATCTACTGCATAACAAACGACCCATTGGAATGTATTTACACACACGCGTATATTTTATTTTTACGAAAGCTTGAAAACACACATGAGAATCACGTAAGCAAAATATGCTTTATGAGAAATGAAACGGGCATGCCCCCCAGCATCGTGTCTCAATTCGAGGTACATGCCCCCCAAGCTTCAGTCCATTGAAAATGGGTTGAAGGTTGACATAATGATTATTGCGCTCGAAATGCACGAGCTCATGTTTCATTGTTTTAACGAGGTTGACATAGGTAAAGAACTATCCTCGGATACAAGCCATTTCATTATTTTAGCTAGGTTGATACATTAGAAAAACTGTCCTTGAAACTTCCTTGTTTCATTTTTTAGGGAGCTTGACATAGGAAAGTGAACTATGCTACGCCCGAACTTCATCATAATGAACAGGAAGTCGGGGCTTCCAAGAGTGGCGCTCCCGGTGGGAGGTCAATGTCTCGGAAGTCAGGACCTAATGCCCCCAGGACACTATGCACAATGGCGGCATTGTTGGATATAGACACGGGAGACGTGGCCACGTAGTTGATCTGGGGTGAGACAGATGCAACTGGTGGATGAGAACCAAGAGGGAAGGACAATTGTGTCGGAGGGGCTTGTGGACGAACGAACAATAATTGAACCATTGTCACTATTCTTCCATTGTGTGGAAA
The DNA here is from genome assembly GCA_000404065.3 of Pinus taeda. NCBI lineage: Eukaryota > Viridiplantae > Streptophyta > Pinopsida > Pinales > Pinaceae > Pinus > Pinus taeda. The sequence continues at coordinate 90,868 of APFE030846746.1, forward strand.
GCAAACCACACTGAAAAGTGAAGAAACAAGGGCTCCCATGGCATACACATAGTCACAACCAAGGAGAAGACTGAAGTCTAGAGAACCTTGAGTGACCGAGACGTCTATATAGACAGTCTTGCCTCCCAAAGTGATAGGGAACTTTGGAAGGATCCCTAATGGTTAACTCGTTCCTCCGTCAAAAGCGGTGAGATTCGGTGCGACAAGTACAAGCGATGGGGAACCCAAAGCTCGCCAAGTAGTAACGAGCATAAGACTAACTGATGCTCCCTCATCTAACACAGTGCCAAGCAACGCCATATGGGAAGCATAGGCGGTGACCCAGAAAGGCACATGGGATGGAAGGGGAGGGGTAGTCAAACAGCTCCAATCGAAGGACACAACCGAACTACTTGGTGGGGGAACCATATGGTTGCCCCCCTGCTCGGGAGGGACCGAATCGCAATTCTCCAGAGAGTCTGGGATGGGAAAACCATCATCAAGCTTAGGAGAATCCGAGGAGACGAGAAGAACATGGGAATCTGACTCTTCCGAAACAGAGTGGATGACACTCTGTCCGACCAATGGTTGGTCGGGAACAGGCTGGGCACAGCTAGGTTCGGGAAGAGGGGCCTGGACAAGAGGAGAGTATGAATCAATCTCATTGTCGGGAGGCGAATGATCTACAGCTGCAGAAAGACGTTGATATCCAACGGGGAGTTGGGGTGAGGGTGCTAAGAGACTTTCCAAAATAGCGGAGGTTTTGTCCATGAGTGGACAAAGGTGAAGGGGATGATTGCCTTCACAAAGTCTACAGGGGATTCGAATCTTCCCATTTCCCTTACCATTCCCAACTGATGAGGGAACATCGCCATGAGCCTTAGTGGACGATGAGGGGCAGGCCGGATCACGAGACCATACTTCCAAGATCCTGGGAATTCCAGGACAATCACGAAGAAGATGGTTCTCCTTGCATAATTGACAAGGAAACTTAACCTTCCGCAAAGGAGCGGAAGGTGGCCCGACTTCAGGTGCATTTACGGGAATAGTCGTACTTGTAACACCTCTCTTGGGAGACTTCTTCTTTTTGGTCTTCCTCTTCTTCTTCTTAGCCACCTGGTTACTTGAATCGAAACTTTCGCCAGGCGAAGTACAAGAAGGAGACGTAGAAGTAGGCGTCGACGGAGAGAGGTCCACCTTAGGTTCAACATGGTGTTGTGCAGGTGGAGGGACTGATGAAGCATCAGCCGACACGGTAGGGACCAAAGAGGTTGAAAACAACCAAACAGGCAACCCGACTGTTAACCCTGGAAGGGATAATGTTGCCATATAAGGAGCACCAACATTCCCAAGAGGAGGGAAATGACTAGGGTTCCCATCAGGAGGGGAACTTAGGTTGGTGAACCCAGGAAAAGTTGCCATAGGAAACAAAAATAATCCTATCCAAACTAACACACACAAGATCTAACCAGGTAATGTTATCGTGGCCAAATGAACTTTAAGACACAGGAACAAAACTTGACCTTTTCATGTTTCAAGAGGCGAGAAAAGGATGAAAAGATGACTCTATCGCCTTCGAATGTTTAACGAGCACGAAGTGACAAGACGCTCGCTGGCACCTTTTCTGTTAGACAGTCTGAAAAGGATCAAAAGCTGACTACTCTGGAAGTTCTAGGCAAAAGGTTTACCAAGCAACCCGTAAAACTGCTTATACACCTTGGCAATCATATGAGAACCAAGGACTTCCTGTACTGCAGTCAATCTTCCCGAATGCTGTGTTCGGTGCGTTATGGTTTACAAGGCGGCAGACTCGGCTTCCTATGGATAAAGGTTACAAGCCTAATGGAGTCTCCCCATATATACGCGACGGTACGTGGGAGCCCAATCCGTACTAGCACTTATCGTCTCACCGTGGAGGAATCACCCAACCACTCAACGTTAAGATACCAGGTTTAAAGACGACGGAACACGTCTCTAGCCTAGACCTCTAGATGTTCTCGTTAAGTTCAATGCGTTTTTAAGTAAATTTGGTTAATTTTACAGTTGATCTTTGAATTAGGTTTGAGTTTGAGGTCCTACCGTATGATCTCTCGAAAACTCCTAAATGCAACTATATGCCAAAGATTGTCATTTTGTTCGATGAATTCTAGTTAACAAGAGTTAAGGACTTTTCAAACAAACAAAATGAATTCAAGCAAGCACGCAACCTAATGCAACTAATAGTAAGGAAATGAAACTTTTTCTTTGAAAACACAAGACAACGAAATGCTCTTTCCTTTTCAACTATCAATGCAAAAGATACTAGTTGCTCTACTTTTTCAATGACATAAAAGTTCCTTTCAAACGAATTAGAGAGATAGCTATGCTAAGTGAAAAACTGAATCACTCAATGCACACACAAGACAATTCCCAAGCCACTAAAACCAGTTCTCCAAATCGAAGGAAAACAAGGGCTTACGAGCTATTGTAATCTAAGCCCGAAGAGACAAAGAGGAATTCAACGGAGGAAGCAAAATTGCTTGGAACACAATCAATCCCCTTCAACAACCACCAAACAAAAGCGCAAGCAAAACAAAGTTGGCTGGTCAACTAAGAACACGAAATCCCGAATGGGAGGCTAGACACACACGACCACTAGATGCCCTAGGGTTTGAGTGTGAAATCAAATGAAGATAAGCAAACACCCACAGGATGAGAGTTCAAAACCAGACAAACGACGGCCTAACACACTTCAGCAATCGTCAAAAGTCAAGACAAAACATAAACCAAGCAATAAGAGCAAAAGAAGGGCTTTGCACAAACCGAAAACAAGTGATAAACGAGCACTCGTAGAACGAGGCCTCGCAAGCAATCAATCCACAGTTCAAACAAAGATATCAAGCCAAAAGCCAAGTGTAAAAAGCAGGAGAAAGCCAAAACCAAGAGGTTCAGTAGGTCAATTTGGACAAAAAGGTCTTTTACAGGATCAGCGCGGGTGACCCTATAGCAACAAAGCGATGACAGACAGATGCCTGTAGCAACTTTGCGCTGTCAGCGCGGAAGGAAACGAATAAAGAGCGCTGGCCCGAAAAAGCAGGTCAGCGCGACTGTATGAATAAAAAAAACGCGACGACAGAGACAACAAAGAAGGCAGGATGCGATGTCAGCGCAACTGTTTCAAAATAAAACGCGCTGAGGCTGAAAAGCGAATAAATTTGAACAAAAACTTCCAAACCAAAGCAACAGGTTTTCAAAGTAATTAAGGTAGTCCCTAGGACGAACCCAGAAACCAATCAACAGCAAGACAATCTCCAAACTTTCGACAAAGGAGCAATAATCAAAACAAAGGTGACACACAAAAGATAGGCAAGCTCCCCAGTGGAGTCGCCAAATTGTTGTATAGGTAAATCCCCTCTACGGATAGAGGCGATCCCTACTAGCCCAACAGGGGTCTAGCAACAATCGAACAATGATACACCGCAGGTTCCTAGTTGTAATTAACAAGTGGGCGAGAATAACCTACTTGGATTCCAACGCTTGTTTGTCGAAGAGATACTCCTCTCGCTCTTTCGCTCCAGCCGATCACAATTCCCCGCTATCCTCGCGGACGAACACCTGCACAAGCAAAAGGGAGCAAACAAAAGCGTAAAATCTACTAACAACAACTATGTATCGGTCAGGAAAGATATAATTTGCATTAATCAATCATTGAACGAATGTAAATGGAACCATAAGAGTAGTCATCTATCTTTATTAACAAAAGTAGAGTAAGGTACAACCGGTGTCCTGACGCTGAGTCCTTCCCTAGAGGGTCCAGCCAGCATATCTTCCAAGCATTCACCTTTGGAGAAAATCTCCCAAGTCAAAAGGTCTCTCTCTCACATACAAGGCAACAAGCTCATGACCTTTCTCAAGCTCAAAGCATTCCTCACACAACACACCAAAGCCTACAAAGAGCAGCACTAAAATGCACAAAGAATTCCTCACTCAAAGTCTCTATGTTCCAAAACTAGCTGCTCATGGGCCATGGAGGAGGCTTATAAAGAGAAGGAGTCTCCATGAATAGGTAAGGGATGAGCTTTCCACCAAGATAAGTGGATGGTCAGTGGAACAGACATGCCAGAGAAAGGATGGCGACCTCAACAATGCTAACAACCAAGTCTGGAGGGATCTGGAAGGCTGGTTATTAGAACAAATTCGCTCAAACAGGATCAGCGCGGAAAACCCGTGAACTGCCGCGCTGACATCGCAAACCGATGTAGAAGAGGTCTGGTCAGCGCGAAAAGGACAAACGGAGGGTGCGCTGTTCGTTAAAATGGGACCAGCGCGGAAAAGACGTGTGCTTCCGCGCTGGCAGCGCAAAAACAACACTAGCCTCCGCCTGTCAGCGCAGTTATTTTATAAACAGACGTGATGATCCATTTAACTTAGGCAAAGAGGGTTTTTTAGCCATTTTTGAGGAGCATGGGGTATAGGTGAATGTGGTTTATAGCACAGTAGGGAGACTGACATGGTGGCAGTGACATTTTACTGTGTAACAACAACTCTAGACTCGACATGAACGCATACAACTATGATACATATCCAACACATTTGTATTATTAACAAGTGTAGATAAACAACTTCACTGATAATATAAATATAGAGGAAAATACACACACGTAAAGGCACACAAACACAATTATTCGTTAATCAAATTTTCCATACATTAAGTTGGCCAAATTTTACAATGTTGGCATGTGCAACCTAGGCCTCTCATCGTCTGCCTCTCTTCCTAGTGTTGAAGCTTCTCCTATCTACTATTGCACTTATGCCTCTTCTAAGCACACCTTCCCTCCTGAAACACTCTTCCTTTCTGTAAAGAAAGCTAGATGGGTAACCAAGAGTCACAAGTGATGGTTCATTTCCCCTTCTCACAAAATAGGGAAAATGAAGCTATGTTTACAATAGGAAATATTTCATCTAAAACTAATTTCCTAACATAAATATCTAAAAACATTTGAAATTTCTCCCCACATCGCCATGTGACCATCCCATCACATTGGCAAGCCTCAATTTAGTCTTCATCAAACTTTTTGCTCCATCTATGCACCCTCATTAGACTCCCAAGGTACAAAATATATGAACTCCTAGTCATAGGCATCTAGTCTTCTCGCGACAACCTCAAATTGTGAGTTGCAACATGCCTTTGCAGTAACATGTCTCGACCTTGCAAAAAGATACCTAACCAAACTTTCTCCTGAGTTAAGGAATTTTTTATCCTCCTGCTTCTCTTTGCTAGAACCCTGCGAGCACTCCTTGCTCTAGGCTACAAAAAAATTTCTCACCATTCCTCACCTTTCCTCACCTGGATGAAATTTTACTGTGTTTAGGCTACTCATCAAATCTTCATATGCTTCATCATATGTGTTCATCACCCTTAGGTTGTTCTTCCATGGTTGAAACTCAACTCCCTTGATATTTTCCTCCAACTGAGCATTTAATCTCTGCCTCAACTCCTCCTTCAACAAATCCCTTCTCACTCTCTTCTGGAGACTTCATTTGTAATCACGGCCTTCCTCATCTTTCTGTAGCAATCCTCCCATCATTTCTAGCTGTAATTTAAATTCAGTTACTTCTCTATCAAGTTTTTCCTGACTTGATCTGCTATGGATTCTCTCTGAACCTTTACTATGACTTTTACTAATAAAAAATATCCTTCTTCCAGGTAGAAATTCCTTGTAGATTCAAACTGATAATTATAATATGCCAAAATAATAGACTTGAATCTACTCTACTCATCAAGGGGAACAATTAAGTGTTCAGGAAATCATGAAGCATACAAGAGAAAGAATTCAATCAACACAATAAATAATGATTTCCTCGGGAAAGACACAACTAAAAATACCTGCTATCTGTATATTTCATTAGTCAGAAAATATGAGAAGTTTATAATGCTTTGCTCAAGCTGAAGCAACCTCTGCACTATCTCTATTTGTCTCACAACTTCCTAGACAAGCCCAGGCCAATACTTAACCAATTTTAAACTTGCACAAGTCCCTATTTCCTAACCAATTTTGAACTTGCACAAGTCCCTATTTCCTTTCGATGTTTCCTTTGAAATTAGCCCCCTATTAATTTGGGAAATTCCTCAATATGAATTGTGCGACCCTCATAGGCCTTCCTCTGACTGCATGCACCACCTGTGCAATTCAGATGATTATACAACTGATAGTGCACTATCCCTGAACTCCAATCTCAACTGGGTATCTCTCATATCTCACATGCATGAGTTATTTATGATTGAATCATCAGTTTACTAGTTGATCACTACACGTAGCACCACACTCCACTTCAAGAAGCACCACACTACTAGATTTCCCACTAGTTCCTCCAATAGTTGGAACTAGTTTAACTGATTTTAACTTAGACTAAATTAATTAATTACAAATAAAAATAAACTCAACCAAGGATCATATAATGTAAGAGACACTCTATATGACTCAAGTTAGACCCTCAACTCGAATTAATTGAGCCAACTAAGTCAAATTAACTTAGCTAACTAATACAAGTTGTCATGAGATGTGGAATTACAATTTTATTCCCAATTTAATTCAAGGACAAAATTAAATCAGGATTTTCTTGGTTCATTTTCAACACTCCCTCTCAGCAAGAAATGGATTATCTGCTACCCCGATCCTGCCTCTATGAAACTTGAATTTGCATCTTGAAAATACATTTGTCAAAATATCAACGTCATGTTCCTCTGCAGGAATTTACTCTAGCAACATGATTCTCCTTTGCCACACAATATCGCAGATGGTGATAATGGATGTTGATATGCTTGGACCGATCATGAAAAACTAAATTCTTAGAGAGTTTGACACAACTCTGATTGTCACAGTAATTCATTGTAGGATCCATCTGTTGACTAAATAACCCAACAAGGATCTTCCTCATCTAGATAGCCTCACAAGCTGCTTGACTAGCATCCATGTACTCTTCTTTTTCCGAACTAAGTGAAAGTGATCTCTGCTTCAGGCTGTATCAAGAGACTTCTGTTGACCCAATACTAAAGATTCCCCTTGATGTGCTCTTTCTGTCAAATGGAATCCTTGCCCAGTATGCATCTGTGAATCCTTGAAGCATCACTCCCTCTGTCCATTTGTACCAAAGACTCAATTGAGTGGTTCCTCTGAGGTATCCCAACACATATTTAGCTTCCTTCCAATAGAGTTGGTTGCATTAACCATTACCTGACTAAGCTAGTTAACTATAAAACATATATTCGGTCATGTGTTCACCAAATACATAAGTGAACCCACAAGATGCCTATAAATAGTAGCCTCCACTACTTCACCTGAAGTAGCATCTTTCTTCCTCCAGTTCCCCGCAAGAGGAGTCTCCATGGGTTTTCTTCTCTCCATGTGGAACTTCTTCAATATCTTTTTGGCATACTTTCCCTAAGAGACAAACAATTCCTCATCTCCTTGCCATACTTCCATACCAAGGAAATAATGTGTGAGCCCTAGGTCCTTCATCTCGAATTCTCTTGCAAGATCCTCTTTGCAAGATTTTACCAAATTCTCATCACCAATTAGAATTAAATCCTTGAAATATAATACTTCAATAAAAAAATTACCTTCAACCACAATATGGTAAAGGTTCACATTTTCTTCACTTTTGATGAAGCCCAACCTAGTGAAATAGTTGTCAATCCTGGTGTACTAAGCACGGGGTTGTTTCAATCCATATAGTGCTCACTTGAGTTTGCACACATATCTCTTTGTTGAAGGTCTCAAATCCTTCCAACTGCTCAATGTACATCTCTTCCTCAATCACACCATTGAGGAATTTTGTCTTCACATCCATCTGATGTATTTTCCATCCCATCTATGTTGAAAGTGCTAGAATAAATATGATTGAATAGTACCTTGCTACTGGAGTAAATGTCTCCTCGTAATCAATTCCCTCCACCTAACAGAACCCTTTGGCCACAAATATGGGCTTGTGTTCCTCCACAATCCCATATGCTACTTTCTTTACCTTATAAATTGATATAAAACTCACCACTGACTTGTCTGCTAGTCTTGGGACCACTTCCCAAAAAATCTTTATGATAATGGAGTCATACTCAACCATGGAATCAACCCATATTGGTTTTTGCACTACTTCCTCGAATGATGATGGCTCAATCTCTACAATCTCACTCATGAGAGACATGTAGCCAATGTATCTATGTGGTGACCTCCTCTCCCTGTGCTGTGATGTGGGTGCTCCCACATTCTATCTAGAATCATGCATCAATATGTCAACCTCTCTGGTGTGCTTCCTTCCATGTCTGGAAGTCTCTGCATGAGTGGTTGCTTCCACTCTCTACTCCTCTACATGTGGCTACTCCACATCATCTTGAGGTTCTTCATTTGGTGCTAAGATCTCCTCTTCTCCGTGCAATTGAAGCTCCCTCTCAAGGGAACATCTCATGGCCTTCTCTTCATTGAAATTCGCCTCTATGAACCACTGTCATCATGTGAGATGACAGGTACACCTGATAGTTGTGAGGTGTATCAGTGTAATCCACAAATATGCCCACCTCATTTGTGGGTTCTAGATTCTTCCTTGCATCCTTGACAACATGACAATAAAATGATGAACCAAAAATCCTGAAGTGTGCCACATCTACTTTTATACTTGAAAAAGCTTCTTCACGTGTACTCATCCCTAAAATCCAAGGAGGACTCTTGTTATGCACATATACAACTGTGTTGCATGCTTTAACCCACAAGTGCAACGGTAGGCCCTAATCATGTAAAATTTACTATGCAACCCCCACAATACTTATGCTCTTCCTTTCAACCACCCCATTTTGTTGTGGGTTATGGGGTGTTATTAACTCCTGTCAAATGCCTTTTGATGCAAAAAATTTCTTGAATTCATTCGACACATATTCTTCACTGTTATCCCTCCTAACATATCTAAGGTTTCTACTAGTGGCTTTCTCAGTAAGTGCTTTAAACTCACAAAATTTAGCAAATGTATGATATTTCTTCTGCATGAAGAAAATTCAACACTTACGAGAAAAAAATCTACAAATATTACATAATACCTTTTCTTGGCCGTGGAGGCTATCGAGAATAGTCCACACACATCTGAGTGAAATCTTTCAAGGATGACTTGCGCTTGACTATCCTTATCATGAAAGGTAGATTTGGTGTACTTCCCCAATGTACACCCTTTGCATGTGTTTCTTTTCTTTAGTGTACCCTTCGGAAGTCCTGTAGAAATTTGTTGCATGATCTTCGAAGCTTCGTGGTGCAAGCGACCCAATATTTTATGCCACAACTCACTGATGTCTAAGCTATGCACCTTCTCCACTTTTGTGCTCAAAGTATCACAATCTTCTACATCCAATTTTTAGAGGTTCTTCACCCAAACCCAGATCATTTTCACTTGTCATGAGGCTATGTGATGAAAGAAGGCCGTTCCATTGCTAAATATCACATCATAGCCACAGTCCTCTAACATGGAAACTAAAACCAAATTCTTCTTCAAAAATGGAACATACATGACATCTTTTAATGTGAGGGGAGAACCAGACTTCCTATGAAATGTAACATAACTGATTTCGGTCGCATTATACCTCCCATCACCTCCCATTTTGATGTGCATCTGGATGTCCTTCTCCTCTAAATCACCGAATAATTATTTGTTGTCGATCATATGGAATGTGGCTCCAATATCCAAATACCACACACTACCCATCACCGATGTCATCATGCAAGCGATATGGGTGAAATCCAGCTCAAATTGTGAAGCAAGAGCTTCATCTACCGTTCCTCCTAAGGGATTCTTGCCAACCTTCTTGTGCGGACACTTCATGGCATAATGTCCCAGCTCGTGACAATGAAAACATTTAATCTTCAACATGTACTTCTTATTGCCTCCCTCACTGGAATCTGATTTGGAATGGGATGACTTCCCTTTCGATTTCTTCGCCTTCCTAGCTAAGGCATAATTCTCCTCATCATCATGCTTGGATGAGGATCCATCTCTGATGTTCCGATGAATCTCTTCTTGCACCAAGTCGGACCATAAACGCTCCTGCTTTGGTAGTGTCTCCCTCCCATTTATTGAGTCATGGTAGCTATGCCAGAGCTTGGGAAGGCCTAGAAGTGCTAGGCTAACCATATCATCTTAAAAAAATGTAACACCAACACTTCCAAGCTTATCTAGACATTGGGTGAACTTGATCAAGTACTTTGGTATTTTTTCACTCTTCTCCATCTTGATTTTTCTGAGCTTTTATTTAGTGCTAGCTTCCCGTGGTTACTATTATTTTTAAATAGGTTTGTCAAGGCCTTCCACATCACATATGGAGTCTCCTTATCATGGAGGTTCGAGATAATATGATCTCAAACTCCTTCTAGGTTAATCCTTCTTACCTTTGCAACACATTTTCTCCACTCCGTTAGATCTTGAGCATTAACTGTTGGAGGTTTAGGAATATCGTTTTCTATGAATTCCTTAATCCCATTGTCTTCCAACACTACCTCCATCTTGTCCTTCCAAGCAATATAGTTAAAAATACCCTCAAGGGCATATTCGAGTCTCAATCTGTAGAATGACATCCTGCTGGCTTTGAAGTATGATACTAAAATTTTGATTTCACCTACAAAAGACAAAATCACATTCTTCTCTTATAGAGTGATTTCTGCTCTGATACCATGTAGAAATTACTTGTCGATTCAAACTTCTAAATTTAATATGCTAAAATAATAGATTTCAATTTACTCTACTCATTAGCAAAAACAATTAAATGATCACAAAATCATGAAGCATACAAGAGAAAGAATTCAATCAACACATTACAAAATGATTTCTTGGGGAAATCCAAAAACTAAAAACCCATTCTATCTGTATATTGCATTAGTCAGAAAATATGGGAATATTACAATGTTTTTCTCAAGACCGAGCAACCTCTGTACTATCTGTATCTGTCTCACAACTTCCTAGATACTCCCAGACCAATACTTAACCAATTTTTTACTTTCCCAAGTCCCTATTTCCTTGCATTGTTTCCTTGGGAATTAGACCCCTATTAATTAGGGGAATTCCTCAATATGAATTGCACAATCCTCGTAGGCCTTCCTCTCACTTCATGCACCACCTGTACAATTCAGATGATTATACAGTTGATAGTACATTGTCCATGAACTCAAAAATCAACTGGGTAACTATCATATTTGACATGCATGAGTTATTTATGAGTGAATCATTAGTTTAATAGTTGATCATTGCAGGAAAAACCACACTCCACTGTAGGAAACACCACACTACTAGATCTCCCACTAGTTCCTCCAACAGTTGGAACTAGTTTAACTAACTTTAACACAATTAGACTTAATTAGTTAATTATAACTCAAAATAAACTCAACCAGGGCTCCTATAATGTAGGAGACACTTTACATGACTCAATTCAGACCCTGAACTCAAATTCACTGAGCCAACTAAGTCAAATTAACTTACTTAACTAATGCAAGTTGTCATGAGATGTGGAATTACAATTTTATTCCCAATTTAATTCAAGGACAAAATTAAATTAGGATTTTTCTTGTTGCATTTTGAACATTCCATGAGCTTTTCCCTTCTCATCGTGAGCTGTACACAAGTCACTGCAACAAGTTGACTCAGTCAACATGTTTGTAAATACTACACTAATCTCTTCCAAGCCTAGTCTTCTCTTAGTATTTCTGCTAACTCCTTTCTCTAGAATCTTCATTCGAGCACTCTCAAGTCTTCTAGCTTATGTATGCAATCACTCACCTTCTTCCTCTAAGAACAGTACTATTATTTCTCACTTCCTACCACAAGGTTCCTTGTCATCATCCTCGGCTGCAAACACTCATCACTTCTACTTGTAATAAAAAATTAATCCACAATTAACTAGAAAAAAAAAAGACCATTACCTCCTTGTTCAATCTTCTCAGACTGTTTCCATAGAATTCTTCCTGTTACTATCATATCTTTGTTTTTGAATACCTCCCTATTCAATACCATCCTTTCTGCTCATAACTCTGCTCTCTTCTCAAATCCTTCATCACTCACTTCATTGAGTCCAAATGACTTGGAACTTTTCTTTTTCTGCTTGTTCCCTTCCTCCGAAACCCCACTATGAATAATAATAGTCATCTTCATCTCTATCTCTTGTGAATATCCTTGTCTACTATTGAGCTACAACTAGCCCTTCTTTTCTTTCAAACAAGTCTATGACTTTTTACCCATACCAAGTCATCCTCCTAGCATCTTCTCTTCTCTAGGTTCTCTGTAGTAGAACCTCTTCTTGAGCACTCTTTCTCCTCTACTTTCAAAGCTGTTGGTTGTTGCATATTCAACCGATCATTATCTTCTTAGTTTTATTGTTACGTTATTTCACTACCTCTTCATCTAAGAGACTTTCATTCTCCATCTCCTTTTATGACATAACTTACTTACTATGGAATTTGCTACCAATTCATCCCCACAAACATAACTCTTTTAATGGTTGAGTTAGCATAAACATTGTATTCTATGTTAATAAGATCTATCACAAGACCTCATCTTCCACAGTCTTGTTGAACCAATTCCTCTCCAACCAAGAGCACCTTACTTCCTTATAATCAACTCACTTATTGTTGTAAGGCTCCTTTTATCTTCACCCTTTTTTCACTATAAAGCTATCCTATAATTCTACATTTCCTCTTCCAAGGTCCCTTATGCTTCTTTTAATGAAGCCTCTTCAAGCAAGCTTATTTCTCCTTGCACCTCAATTTCTTGATAGCCTGCATCGATTTTACTTACACACTCTTTTTCAAGACAAAAATATTAGTCTTCCTATCGCTACATCCAACATGACTTCCTAATTTCCTGTTGTATAATCGTACCCCAAAATACATCAAAGTATCCTCCAGTATGAGTTTTCAAACTAAATATCTTTTTCCAGCTCTGATACCACTTGATGAGGATGTGTCGACTTTTCCCAACATTCTCCTAATACCCTAGGATACTCCATACAAAATCCCACAACTTTGTTTCTATCCACATTCTGGAAATTCAAAAAAATTATTTGAAACATGCAATCAAAATAAAAACATTGGATTTTGCTTCACAAGTGCCATGAGAGAGAGTATTCTCTCCCCTTATAATCCATTTTCTCACCTCACCCAACTCAAATTGGCTTCAACTTATCAAGGGCACAATCAGCACGCCAAACGAGCTCTTAAAGCTCCACACACAACCCAAACTTGGTTTACTGTAGGCACTACGAAATATTTTCGTAGTGCACTGCAAAATAGTTTTTTTGTAGCGCTTTGAGAAAATCATATTTTTCATTCTTGGGAAATTGAATCAACTTTCTCCTCTACAAGATTGATCGTCTATGATCTTGGCTTTCTCCCCAACACAAACCTAAAGTTATTATGTCCTTCTTAACCAGAATTGCAATGCTAACATGTTTTCCCCTCGAAACTAGTCACAAAAGGGGTTTTAACAAAATTCACACCACAGGGAGCTAAGGTTTCCCTAATACAACGCTCCATTCACAATAAAGACTATGCCTTCACGCTTTGACACAAAGAGAATTCATACATCATTAAAATTATATGACACACCTGAAACAGGGTGCTCTAGTTCAACGCACATGAGGATCCTTCACATTCGATAGCAAGAAATGTTGATCAATTTAATGGATAACATGCAAATGGGTGCCTACAATCCTTCATGCGCACACCACACAACCACACCCATACTGCATGAACCATCCATACAACACAGACCATAGTCTTCAATGAGGTTAATAGTCCTCAGCACCGAGTTCAGACTTTGTTCATCAGAAAATCATCAACACATCAAATATGTATATCTCCTCATACAAGAACACATTCACTATTGAAAGGGTCATTCCATGCTCATGCATTCAACACACTTGAAGAATCCAGTGATTATAGACACACACACAAATAACTACAACATATGATCTATTTCTAGACAGGAATACAACTTCTCAAGCTCTCATACAATACTTCCATATACTGGTATTGATTATACTCATGCATAGACCTGCAATCACACACTCTTCCATATAATTTTCGATAGGAATCAAACACAAATGACAAGCACCACGATGGTGTGCCCATGCCCAGGTTATTCATATAACTCTATGGAATAAGGCCACACTTTCGAAGGTAAATAATGCACAAAGATCAAACCAAAATTACACACATTATATCCACTGACATTGATGGAGATAATGTTTCATCACCCAATCCTTGACCCATACGAACAAGTAACTATATACTCAGTCCAAAATATATTTAAACTAAAGCATGTTGATTTAATACAAAAGCATACAACCATGCTATTCCATGACACCTCTAGATTCGACATGAAGGAATACAACTATGATACATTTCCAACACATTCTATTCTTAACAAGTGAAGATAAACAACTTCAATGATAATATACAAACAATGGAAAATACACACACACGCAAAGGCACATAAACACAATTATTTGTTCATCAAATTATGCATACATTAAGCTAGCCATATTTTACAATGTGGGCATGTGCAGCCCAAACCTCTCATCCTCTGCCTCTCCCCCTAGAATTGGAGCTTCTCCTATCTACTATTGCACTTTTTCCTCTTCAGCAAACACCTTCTCTTCTCAAACACTCTTCCTTTCTATAAAGAAAGCTACATTGGTAACTAAGAGTCACAAGTGATGGTTCATTTCCCCTTCTAAAAAAAATAGGGAAACTAATTCTACATTCAAAGTAGGAAATACTTCCTCTAAAACTCATTTCCTAATGTAAATATTTACAAACATTTAAAATTTATCCTCACATCACCTTGTGACTATCCCATCACATTGGAAAGCCTTAGTTCAATCTTCATCAAAATTTGTGCTCCATTTCTGCACCTACATCAAACATCATGAAAATACAAATAGGGCCTCAACATAAGTAGCTATCTAGGTCAAAATTGGCTTCAAAGATTGAAAAAAGTGGGGTAGTCTTGACATATAATCCCTGACATATCCTCTGTAGGTGGTAGACCTTGTGCTATACTTGTCCTCTTGTACCTTAACCTATTTCACCAAGTGATGCTTAAAATTTCTAACTCTATGTTCCAATATTTATAATGGTTCAACCATAATGTTTCCCACATCCAATGATTGAAATTCCCTCTAATTGAGTTTCTGAGATTCATCAGAACATAATTTCACAGAACAAGTACATGAAAAAATTCATGACTTTTATGCAAGTTGGGTGGTAGTACAAGTTGATAGGACACTATTCCATTTTTCTCTTTGATCCTAAAAGGCCTATAAATCAAGGAGACAACTTTTTTCTTTCCCCAATTGAATGGTGCACTTGTTGGTTGGATATGAATAAAAACTTGGTCTTCCACTTTGTAAATTTGATTGGTCCTATGTGCATTGGCATAATTCTTATGTATATCCTTTGCTTCCTTAAACTTTGTCTGGTCTATTTTACCTACATTTCTTGAACCAATTATGGACCTACTATTATTCTTTCCTCCAATTTTTCTCAACTCAACGATGTCCTACATGGTCTCCCATAAAGATCTTGATAAGGAGGCATCTCAATCAAAATAGGTAACTATTATTGTAGGAAAACTCTACCAATGGTAGGTACTTCTCTCATTGGGTTTGGTTATCCATAACATACATTTTGAGCGTGTCATCCATAACTTGATTCACTCTTTTAGTCATTCCATTTTTTTTGGATGATATGCAGTGCTCAAGTTCAACTGAGTCCCCAATGTTGACTACTAACTTATCCAAAACCTAGATATAAATCAAGAGCCCCTATTAGAAATGATTTTTGTGGGTAACCCATTTAGATGGATAAATTAGCTTATAAACACTCGTGCCACAATAGTGTCATCATAATTGTCTCTCATTGGGATGAAACAGGAACTTTTGGTCAACTTATCAACTACAACCAAGATGTCATTATGCCTTTGTGATGTGAGTGGAAAACCTGCAACAAAATTTGTAGAAACGACCTCCCATTTAACCATAGGGATGTTATGAGGTTGTAGGAGTCTTACTGGATGGCGATGATTAGCCTTCACTCATTGACATTCAAGAAACTCGATGACAAACAAGACTATGTCAAATTTCATACCTACCCAAAATAGTTTTTTCTTCATGTCCACATACATCTTCTTCACACAAGGATGTGCATAATAGAGTGCCCTATGTGACTCCTCGAGGATGGATCTTCATATACTCCCTTCCTCAGGGATATATATTCTTCCTTGAAATCTCAATAGTCGATTTGTTTCAAGGGTATAGCCATCAAAAAATCGTTCTACCTGTTTCCATCTATAGCACTGATATAACCTTCAAATACCAACTATATTATAATAGTTTCTCTAACACATGCTCCCTCAAAATGACCCTCCATGGTATCAGGGAGAAGATTCATGGTCTTTTGATTAGTGCATCAATCACCACATTCTCCTTTCCTTTCATGTGAAAAATCTTAAAACAATACTCACTCATGAATTCAATCCATCACTTCTACCTAGCATTGAGATTCCTTTGAGTGAAGAAATGATTTAGTCTCTTATGGTTATTCTTATGCTCAAAGCTTCCTCTGATGAGTTAGTGCCTCAAAAGTTTCAAAGCTAGCATCACCATTTCTAATTCTAAGTCATGGGTAGAATACGAATCTCCATGTTTCTTCAAATTCCTAGACACATAAGCTATTACTCCCCCATCTTGCATCAACAAAAATACTAATCCTTGTTAGGAAGCATTCATGTAAACTATGAAGTTATTCTCTGCATCTGGACCTTGATTGATATGTGTACTGGTTAGTAATCTCTTCAGTTTAACTATTGCAATTTCACAATCATATGTCCATTCATACCTAAATCCCTTTTGTTGTAATTTGGTGATGGGTTTTGCAATATTTGAAAACCCTTCCACGAATCTCTAATAATAACCTACAAGCCCCTTAAAGCTACATATTTCATGAGTATTTTCGACAGCGACGAATCCATTATGGATTTCACCTTTTATGGGTCAATTGAAATCCCTTCTCCTAAGATGATGTACTTGAGGTAATGAATTTATTTATGAAAGGAAAAAAAATCGATATTTTTCCATCTAAATTATTTTCCCTTGATCATGTCAACACAATCATGATTTCTCTTCATGTTCCTTTTTATTCTTGGAATACATGAGGATTTTGTCTAGAAAGACTTACAAAACATGGTTTGGATACTTCCAAAACATGCCATTGATGGGGCTCATAAACACTACTAGTGCATTAGTCAAACCAAATAGCACTACTATGAACTCATAGTTTCCAAACTAACTTTAAAAGGTGGTTTTTGGGATGTCGCCTTCCTTAAGAATTAATTAGTGGAATCTGAATCGTAGATCAATTTTCAAGAAAATAATTACTCCCTCCATTTGATTAAAGAGATAATATATTCTAGGTATTAGGTACTTATTATTACTATGGTTCAATTCACATCCCTATAATCTATGCATGATCTTCAAGAACCATCTTTGTTCTTGATGAAAATAACTAACACATCCCAAGGTGAAATATCAGGTTAAATAAGTCACAAATATAATAGCTCCTTTTAAATATATCTTCTCACAAGGTTATGGAGATGTCATCTAGTAGTTTGTCTTGGATATTGGCTCCACTCCAACTTTTAGGTTGATTGCAAAATGAATCTCCCTCTCAAGTTGTAATCCTGGAAACTCCTCAAGGAAAATATCCTCATATTGTAATAAAACTAGGTGTTGATCTAGGGAGGGTCCCCTCTTGTCACTTATAACCTCGAACACATATAATTTTTAGCCTTTCCTAAGGAAATTTTTTACCTTCATCTTTAGGATGAATCATAAGGACACTTCTCTTCCAATACCACAAATCTCAAATGATATACCTTTATAATCTAAATATATCACTTTCTTTTTGGAATAGTCTACCAAATCTCAATAGGCTTCTAGCTAGTCCATTATAATGACTATATCATACATTTGTAGTGTAGTGACATATGCCTTCAACTTAGTTTTACACACTTTGAGGTTTATCCAACATTAGTCAAAATTATGTCACGTTGCTTGTCCCTTTAAATACATCTTCTCACAAGGTTATGGAGATGTCATCTAGTAGTTTGTCTTGGATATTGACTCCACACCAATTTTTAGGTTGATTGTGGGATGAATCTCCCTCTCAGGTTGTAATCCTGGCAAATCCTCAGGGAAAGCATCCTCATATTCTAATAAAACTGGGTGTTGATCTAGGGAGGGTCCCCTCGTGTCACTTATAACCTTGACCACATGTAATTTTTAGCCTTTCCTAAGGAAATGTTTTACCTTCATATTTAGGATGAATCATAAGGACACTCCTCTTCCGATACCACAAATCTGAAATGGTATACCTTTATAATCTAAATAGATCACTTTATTTTTGGAATAGTCTTCCAAATCTCAATAGGCTTCTAGATAGTCCATTATAAAAATTACATAATACGTTTGTAGTGTAGTGACATATGCCTTCAACTCAGTTTTACACACTTTGAGGTTTACCCAACATTAGTCAACACTATGTCCTATTGCTTGTCTTACACTAGAAGCCATATTGACTTGTTTAAAGTCATCGTGCTCATAGGAATCCAACTCACATTTTTCTAATGCAAATGATGAAATTAAATTATCCGTAGCACCATAATCAAATAGAATTTTATTTTTTACATGAATTATCATTCTTGATATTTACACCATAGAGGATTGGTGTTCATATTGGTGTTTATCAACCATATTATAGATTTAATGGTGGTTGTATGTTTTTCCTATTGGTGCCTTTCCTTCTCTACGGGTGTTACTAGGTCGTAACTCAGGGTAGTCATGCTCATAGTGAGGCCCCCCACATCCCCAACAAGTGATGTGAGGTGAATTCTAGGTAAATTTATATGGATCCCTTTGAAATGAGCTCCTTCCCCTAAAATTTATGACTATGCTTGCAGATCCACGTTCCTATCCTAGAATTACACGATATAAAGTTAATGGCGAAGATGCATTAGAAACCATTGAAATCCCCACAACCATTGTTTTGGGTACAACCCTATTTCCATATGCAGGTGGCCTCAGAATTCCTCCCGTAAAGAAGGTCTAAAGGGCCTTCCCCACAAACCTTGGATGTTATGGAAAAGTGGCTTTGCTTCTCCCTTTTAAGTCCAAGTGCTCTTCCACATAGAAAGAATTGCAACTTCTGCAACTAAGGATGATTTTCACATCAGAACCATTTCCCAATCTTAGGATTTAATCCCATATAATTGAGGTTGTGCATGGTCAGATGATGTATAAAGATGGACAAGTGTTTATAATGTTAGAATGTGCCAAGGATAAATACCGTTGAGAACTACGTCAACACGTAAAATTATGTGAGCTTCATATAATGTATTTAATTTTCTATAAATAAATTTGTTGGCCCATCTCTTGGCCACTCGTCCACACCATCGATATCATGTACTTCCCATGTCTTCGTGCTTTTCTCTTCCCCCAGGCACATAGCTAATAGATTCTAAGTGTTATGACATAAAGCGATGCTTTTCACTTCCATAGTTATACACATGGGTCACTTAAGTCTTGAATAGATTCCCCCAACAATAACTGATCATCTCGTATTGAGGGGTCACAAAACTTGCTACCAAATATGGGTACAACCAAATCTAGATTTGTTCATCCCATCCACGAGCGCGTCCACCACCCCATTCAATTCGAGTGGGTGTCAACATTTTCATACTTGGGCTTGCATCCCCTTAGCCTCAGTTCTTTGACCCTAATAGCTCATGTATTAGGCACCCTTGCGCATCCCACTTCAACCAAACAGAAGCATCAAACCTTGCCTCACCCCACTACAGAAGATAATTTCTCTAGCGCAGATTCTTTTAACCAGTGACCTTTCAAGGAAGCTTATGATCCACCAGTGAGTGAGTGCCCGGGCTATACACAAACCCTTCTTTTTACCCACATATTAGAGTGAATATGTTAGGAAAATATGGGGCAAGCCAGGCTTACTTTTGAATTTTTCAGTCTACTATGGAAAGCTACTATTATATACACAGTAGTTTCGAACTCCAATGCGCAATCCTTACATCAACATAGATTTAAGAAACGTGAGGGAAAACACCTATTATATACGTCATAGTTGTACATTTAAGAAAAACTATAATTTAGCTGATCATAAGTATACTTGATGGTAGTTACTTCAATGGAAATGATAATGTGTTGTTTTGTTACTTCAAGTTCCTTCTAAATAGAATGCTATACTAAATGGTATACTAAATGGAATGCTATGCTAGAACCTAGGAACATCTACTATGTCTCAAGTGAGGATTAACAACCATGTAATAATGGTCTTGTTTGTAAATACATGTGCATGTTTTGCAGGTACACCAAATGAAAGCAAGGGAAATCCAAATACAAAAGGAGAAACAACAAACGAAATTGCAGTAACATCTTTTTTCCATGATAAGAAGGAATGGGAATCATCCTTCATTTAATGGTGTCGCTAACTTCAACAATTCTGAAAATATGATTGGAAATTAAATGACCAATGTGGACAACTTTTGTCTTGGTTTCTGTTGACGGTGCTAGACCCGCCAACATGTAATGGGATCTCCATGGTAAGAATTCCCAATTAGACCTCAGACCGTTTGGTATAGGAGTCCCAACAGTGGGTCGTATGATAATGCCTTGACTACGATTTCACACAAAGGAAAGTAAGATGTTTGTGTTGGTAGCAAGGGTGTGACAACTATAGTAAGCCAAGGACAGTGCATGAGAGGTTCTAACACAAAGAGGGTGAGGTGAGTGCGCCCCTTGGAAACCTGTAATAGTACTCAGATTGGAAGGGAACACATGAGTAAAGATGCATCACCGGCTGGAAAGCGAGATAGCTGGAAATCCAAGGTGATGTTCAAACCAACAACACATCTACAAAAAGATTCATACAATTGCATATAAAATAGATGGTACACAAATGCGTAAGTTAAATAACATACATTTCTACAACAACGAGAATAGTCCAACTACAATAACAACATATGCATGAAAACAGGTTGGCTCTGTTATATTAAGAAGTGTAAGTTCCAACCATACAATACATCTATGTACCCCCGCTAGTCCTAATAGTGGAACGTTACAACCACAACCACTTGCTCCTGAAAAGATATATATTGGCTCTGCGCAGTGGATAAACCAAGGCTCGTTACAATACTGTCCAAGCTTTCTCTAAGATACTCCTATCAGAAGCTTGGCTGACCAAAATCCATTTCAATGAGTTATGAGGTTCTATTTATAGCCAAGGGTGGGGTGACCCTTGACATTCCCCTTTGTAACAGTTCATCTACCCTCATGACTCTTCATCTACTCTATGACTGTTACACCCAACTATGGACACTTGAACTTCCACTTGACAAGACGTTACATTATAATGCACATGTGCTCATGTGAGACAAAATGGCTTAAGCAAGCCATGCAAGACATTAATGACACCCAGTTTGCTGTGGTGAGACCAACTCTTTGACATGCTTGTGATGGTGAAGGTGGAGAGCTGATGCCAAGCCTGGTTGTCCATGATGGTGTGCATGCACTCCATGGTGACATCTTGCTGAAGCAAACTCTTGCCTCTATTGCATCTAGGTGCATTGGTATGGCTCCTTCATCCCACTCGTCTTCTAGCATGTGCATGGTCTTCTTGGGTGCGACCGAACCGGAAACACACTGATGCATAGTGTCCGTGCTGATCTTCTAGTGTGTGTTGGTGGTCATGCACATCAACTATCAACTACATGTTCAGCTCTAGTTGGACTTGCTTCTTGTCTTTGCCTTGGTGAGTGTGCTGAATGGTTGGGATCGCATGTGTGCGCACAATGACATGCATGCTGTTGAATTCCCTCGCATGTGATCAACAACAATGCTCACCATGTATGCTCTGTGCCAGCTGTTGGGATGGATCTATAACTTGTATGGGTGCAGTTTCATCCATGAGTGCATGTAGCGCCCACTACTGTACATGTTTCTGCTGCAACTCATTCTCTCGTCTATGCAGCTCATGTTCTTCCTTGAGTTGCTGCTTCAGCACATGCAACTCCTTCTCTATTTTGTTCTCTGTCTTCGCGTGATCTTCATGTCACTTGCTCACCAAATAGCATGAATCTCCAAAGTTTCCTTCATCACTAGTGGGTATGCTTGAGCTTGCAACTTTGTTCTGCCTTTGTGTTGTCAACGACCTTCCTCTTTCGTTCGTTGCATACAGTGTACTGCCTTCAACTGTTGTTCATGGTGCTGCTTGCAATGATGTTGTTTCCATCATATCTTGATGTCTTGATCTATGAATTGCTTGATGTCTTCATAGGTAGGAAAGCTCATAGACACTTGATCGGTTGCATCCCCAAGTGTGCTCTGAATGGTGTCTTCAAATTTGCTCTCCTAGAAACCATTGTACCTATGTTGTTGAAAGGAAGATGAACCCCTGCGATACTTGGAGACATGGAAACACTCATGGCAACCAATATGTCAGTCGAAAAACAAAATGAACTTGAGAGCTGACTATGCCACCACTCGTCTTCCTCATCTAAATCTGCAGTGCAGGACTCTGCACACTCCCACGATATTCTTCCTTATGGAGTCAGATTGACCCAATCTTGATTTCGTGCACTGATCTTGTAGATACAATGCAGTTCATCATCACTTCCTTCATCACGCACGAGTTCAGTGTAGTGCGCTCCTTCAACCGGGTCTAGCGGAATGACTACGTGGAGTGACTTGTTCTCAAATATCATTTTCTGCTTCTTTAAATGAATGACCCCATTCATATCTATGGCCCAGTCTATCCCTAACAACACAGGGTAGAGGCTACTATCATCCACGATTTTTATTACCTTAAAATCTATTTGTGTGCTCGCGCCTTCTATATCTACTGTGATTCCTTCCAGTCTCCCCATAGGCAGGATCTTTAGTTGGTTTGCCATCCACAATTGACTAGGAGACCATTGCAGTGTGGGCTTGTCCATGTGCTCCCAAGTCTGTTTAGGTAGCATGTTTTCATCCGAGCCTAAGTCCAAAATGATCTGATCCATCTCATAGTCGCCAATCTGCATCGTTAATCGCATTTCCCGTCCAGTACACGAAGCATGTTTCCTCAATTTTTGGACCACGCGAGGTTCACCTGACCCTGTGCACCTAGTTATCAACTCTTGTAATCGTTTAACTACCTTATTGTCACGAAGAAATTTCATGCATGTCTCTAAAAAGGTAGTTAGCATCGAGGGATCCCTTTCTGACTCTGGTTGATCCTTACTACCTGGGGTAGAGACCTCCACGAAGCTTTTCCTAGCTTCCAGACATGTCTTCTTGCGAACCCTTGTGTCTTCCTTAATTATTTTCCCTTTATCCTCCCCTGTGGCTGCACCACTTTTGAGCATCATGTTTACGTTGGGGTCTTCCTCACGTGGTTCGGACCTCATCATTTGGACGTTCTGCGTCACCGTAGGTTGTGTTTCCCTTTTCTCACGTATCTGCGCTATCAGTGTGGGGCAAGCTATCATTTCATGATCAAACTACTCGCAGTAGTGGCAAAATATTCTAGTCGGGTTGGTACAATCACGCGCGTTGTGTCCTGGTCCCAAGGATCGCAGTTGCGTGGAAGGAGCTGTGCCGCTGCGTGGACAAGCCAAAATGTGACTTTTTTTTTTCATTGTTCATGATAAGATGTCTGAGTTATAGCGAAAAGGAGCTGGTGGCAGTCAATTAAGAGATGAGGTACGAGCCAAGTCCGGAATGATCTTCCGCAGGCTTAACGTTACGGCACTAGAAAAGGAGGGAATCGTTGAATTTGAATTTCAAAACGCTTATAAATCACAGGGGGGCATTAGCAGAACAATCTGTGGGTTCGAGGGAAGTAAACTATTATGCCTTTCCATTGGTATGGAACTGTTCATCATTGATGCTAAAGGAGTCATCCCGAGGGTTGTAATATGGCCAATGGAGTTGCAGGACTTTTTGGATAGTGTGGTGTCAACGGCCGTGGGCGCCGCGCAGAGTTCAGCACCAATGGTAGGGGATGTACTAGAAATTATTAGACACAAAGCAGAACTGGTCCGGATGCCACTGCCTAAACCATGGGCTGGCCGACAACCCATAAAAGATAGAGGAAACACTATTAATATGGAGACAAATGATGGAAATACAGTTAACATTTCATCTCTGATGCACCTTAAAGATTCAGATCTCGCAGACAGCAACAATTTTCTTGCAAAATTGCAACACAAGCTACAGCAGACAATGCGTATAGTAGACCAAAAATTGGAAATTTGTTGCATTGGCATGAAGAGTTCCCGTATGTGGCACCCTAGCTTGAGCTAAAATCCTATTGTTGAGTGATAAAAGGTGTCTTTTTAACTCTTATTTATCCTATATTAATTATCAATTCGGATAAGATTTTCTATTTCAAGAGTGTACACAGTTTGTGGCGGCTATTTACTCAAGAGTAATGTTTCTAAATTGCAGTACAGTGCTTTCAAACACAAGAGTAAACATATGCTTGAAATAACACTCACTTACAATTAAAAGAAACTCAATGCTCTGAAACTAAATCATTCATTTAGGAAATTAACAACAATTATCAGTCAAGGATATAGTATCAATAACTCATTCCCTATTTAATGGATATAGACTAAATCAAACATAATTAAGATCCTCAATCTGAGAGCTTTGACAGTAATAGTTGTTGAGAAGTAAAAAGGGTCTTTCACTTCTATTTACCCTACATTAATTTTCAATCCAGGAACAATTTGTTATCTCAAAGAGTGTACTCAGTTTGAGGCGGTCATTTGTCAAAGTAGTGCTAGTAGTATAGTGCTCTAAATACAAGAGTAAACGGATGCTTGGAATAAGCTCTACTTACAAAAATAAACCTAGGACTCAAATCATGCATTTAGAAAGATACAACAATTTATCAGTCAAGGGTACAGTAATGGTAACTCAAATGACAGGAAATTGAACAACAACTAATTTTATAAACAGGATTGAACCACAAAACCTTAACCTACAGAAATGAATGCAACAGTGATTATATCCTACAAGAATTAAGTAACAGTCTTTACCTTAGATATGAATTGAACAACAAACAAAAATGGAATAGAAAACTAGCAGAAATAAAATATAGAACAACAACTTAGATCAAATATGAATGTACAACAAACTAGATTAAACATACGACACTCTTAATATTGAAAGGAACAATAATCTGAGCTTCGATACAAGTAGTATGAATCACAGCTATAAAGTAGCAACAATTGTGATCAAAACAAAACAATAATCATGTTTTAAGAATAAACCATACAGTAGTACCGGTTTAGGAATATACAACATGGTTAATCTGTAATCGAAGAACAATGGCAATCTGTAAGGAACAACAATGTGATATAAAGTTAGAATGAACAACATAGCATTCCTGTTGCAGGGAATAACATTACTTAGTCAAGTATATAACAGAGGCGATATGTAAAATAGTAAGGCATGTTATATTACTGAACAGAGCAAATGAAAGAGATCAAACCACACATGAATCAGAAATAATGGTACAGGAGCAAGTGATCCACCAGGGCTGAGCCCTTAGCCTCCAGGGACTCACTGCTTAAGGTTACTCTAGAATCAAAGATAGAATGGCAACAAGATTTATATATATTAAAACATCAAACAGAGCTACAGTGAATGTATCTTCAAAGAGAGTCGATGATCAAAGTTTCAAGTGCAAAGGAGAATTTTATAAAAATAACAATAATCCGTCCCCAATGCTAACAATGTTGCCCCTTCTTATAACAGCTGAGCGGAGATATCAATGATACAGTAGATTGTTAAGGTAGCAATCCCTTAGGATCAAAGGATCCTGAGGGAATCACCAAACTATTAGTTCTCAGTTATCCTCTTTGTTCTCTTGCACCGATTTGGTATCTCCTTTTCCTTTTCCTAGCTGTTACGATCCAATTTGGATCGCCTTGTTTGAATGCGGTTCCTTGTCAAAGGGACAACAATTAACTTTGTCTTGTATTTTCCTTTGGGATGGCAGCCTTCCGTTTTCTCCTCTTTCTACATAGAAAAAGGGTAATTATTAGTTATTTCACGTTACATATAAATCTTCTAGATTTTATCATAATCTCTTGTCATATACCTAGCTCATGATGTAAAGAGGTTATGCGTTTTAGAGAAAAGATGACAAAGTAAATGAAAATAACATACCTTCTCCAATATTCAACACACCCCCCTGCTTACCCTTTTTCATGCCCTCATGAAAACATTGTAGTTGACATGCAAGGCGGTGAGGGAGTAGGATGGAGACAAGATCTCATGAGGAGGTCTACAGCCATGATGCCTAGCTAGGTGCTCAAAAAGGTGTCCTATCTGACCCTCAGGAATTTCATATAAGGCTTGGTATCCTGGTGCAGGATGCCAAATGACCGGACTTCAGAACCTAGAGCCTAACCAAGATGGCTCTTCCCTCAAAATAAGGTCACCATAAAGGCCCAAGCGATCAGCAGCTAACTTAAAGTTTTCATAGTTAAACGGTTCCCTGTGTTGGATGTTCGGATTAGAAGTTTGATACTGGAATTTGGCGGCTGCAATGGAAAGGTCTTTGATGGTAAATAAGTATTCTATCCCTTGTTGATTGATTGTTGTATGAATAGGTCCTAATGCTTCAATCACGCCTAGAGTCCTCATTAGGTTCCTATGTTTATTCCATAACTGCAATGGATCTCTAGGCTCAGCTCTCACCCATGAGTCTAATCCATTTTCTTGTCTTTGAAAGGCATTATAGGCTTTACGCCATTTTATTTGATTAACTCCAAAAGAAATGAATGCCTGCAGTTGGACATCCCCAACGAAAGGGCTGGGATTCTACTCTATTTCTCGATCTAACACAAGGTTGTGAAAATAGAATTCAAATAATAATCTCTGAACCTTCACCCCATAGTGCTTACAACAGTTTATGAAGTCATCAATAGTGTTTATTTCTATAGGGCTCCTGCTTTGACAGCTTTAATTTTCAATTGCAAATATCTTTCCATTAAAAACAAAGCATAATTCCTAGTAGGTGCTCTACACGCTAGAACGTCAGTATACAAAGAGCATAAGTTATCCATTCATTTGATGACTACATCCAGTCTATGAGTTACCTTTTTGACTCTTTCTTCTTCCTTTCACCATCCTTCAAAAGCCTGACTTTCGGATAATTTGATGTCCCTTAGTTGCTATTCTAATTCCTCATAATTTTCTCGAGAGACAGTCTATTCTATAAGTTTCTCTACAACTTGTTGGGCTTGCACCAAACCCTCTCACAAAGTTACTATCCTCGAGTCACTATCCCACATAGTAGTTGTAAGAGGGAGGTTTACTTGAGTCTTCTTACTGCATCGTTCCGTATTTATGGTTCGAATTTCCTCAGAGGACTGTGCCTCTGTCTGAATTTCTTTGTCATAGGCCGTTATGTTATCTATTTGTATTTCGACATGGGAAATAACCAAATGATATTCCTTTCAGTTTTGAAGGGCAGGCTGGACCTGAGTCCTCTTAATCTTTTTCCTAAGGGGTTTCACCAGAGTAGTTGCATGCTTTACCACCGGGGTCCTTTTTGCTTTCTTTCCCATCTTCAAAATCCTGATTTTTTGTCGAAGTCGTGCTATTACACTAAGCAGTCTTTGTTGTTCCTTTCGTAATCTTTTGGTTTCTTCTTTTCTATTGGAAGGAATAGACGTTCACTTACATGGGTCTGGACTTTCTCCTTAACCAATTTCCTGATTTTCTTCCTGGGGTGCTTCCCCATTATTTAGTTGATCGGGTTGTTCAGGGGTAGAAACCATAGCTTGTTCTGCTATCTCATTGGTAACTTCTTCTTCCTCCCCTTCTTCTTCATAAAATTCTTCCGGTGTATTCTGACTTGGAACAAATTGCTCCTCTTCTTTATCTTCATCATTTTTCTCTCTGGATACACTTTCATCATGGACGGAGTGATTATTTTCTTCTTCTTCCTCATCACACAATTCTTCAGATGCGCTCTTATCATGAACAGAGTGCTCCTGCAGTTCTTCTTCGGTGTGGAGGTTTAGCGGGCTGAGAGGTTGAGCATATCCGCCCATATTGGCCAGAATCTGGGCCAATTCATCTTCTCGCAGTGCATTTTGCAATGGGCTTTCCTCACGTTGCTCTGTTTCTTCTTCTTCCACCTGACCAGATTGCCCGGTTTCTTCCTCTGTTTCTCCCTCATCATTTTCCTTAAATTCTCTCTCGCTATCCACTCCTTCCAATTGTGGGGGTTGCATGTCCCCTGAATCATCTATCTCCACCGGTTGACTGGTGTTCCCTTGCGAATTTTCTAGCCTCCCTCTGATCCATGCCAATTTAACGGATTTCCTTCATTTCAACGATCTATTCCACGTACTTGCAGCATGTTTTCGTTTTGGGGTTGGCAAAGCCAGTCCCCCGTCTATTGTAAAAATTAGTTCTTCCCAACTGCTCTATTGCTGAGCAAGACTGTAGCTAACTATCAGTCATATCAACCCATGGTGACTTACTACTGATTCTACGTGGTGAGATTTCTTCATGCTTCGGGAAACATCATGTAATAAATAATTTAAAACGCAGGCAAATTCACAGTGCATTTTTGTTTTAACATGGCTAAGAGTTTAAGGTGGCGTGGTCTTACCACGTCTTTTCTGCCTTCACAGGTGATGTAACTCTGGATGATTCTCGCCAATTCTGCCCACGACTCTCCCAAGGCTGCTGGTAGAACTCCCTTTCCTCTTACAGTCAGGTTCTGGCCTTCATCTTGGAAGATTTTTATGGCATCTCGCAGTCTTACCTTCTTCAGAGTCCACACAAATCCAGTGGCTGGCAGTCCCGAAACCTCTGCAATTATGTCATCAGTGACTACTATCTATCTCCCTCTTACCGTGGAGTGATACTCTTGCAAGTTCTGCAAAAATTCAATTGCCACGGTCTCGTTGGATTGTTGTAGATGATTGAGATAAACTATCCATCCTGCCCTTGTTAGGATTTCTCGTGCAGCATCAGAAATTGTCAACGCTTGTGGTTCTCTACAAATTGATATTCCTCCCATGCTTAGCACATTGTTAAAGCACATAGACGACAATGGAACAACAGGTTGTTCAAGCTGTTAGCAACCACAGAGAAAATGATGAAACAACAAGCTTGTTCAAATTTCAAATTACTGCTAATTGTTGCAGAGCAT
The DNA here is from genome assembly GCA_000404065.3 of Pinus taeda. Lineage (NCBI taxonomy): Eukaryota > Viridiplantae > Streptophyta > Pinopsida > Pinales > Pinaceae > Pinus > Pinus taeda. The sequence continues at coordinate 120,150 of APFE030846746.1, forward strand.
AACACGAAAATAGCTTTGGAATAGCAAGACATGCAAATTGGAAAAAAATATACCATTAAGCCTTGTTATTCCTGAGTGAGAATTCTCTGAATGATAGACTGACACGTATGCCAGTGAATTATGAGGTCACCTACTCCCCCCCTGCAATGTGATAGGCCATCCTCAGTCGTCAAATGAGGGAGTGGTGTGCTAGACTGCCATGGTACAAAGTCAGAAAGGAACAACGTATACCAAGATGCCATGTTTACAAAAATGAGCAGATTACCAAAATTGAGGTATATAATAGAATCACTTAATAAAGAAGAGAATGACGTGATATGATGCGAGATTTGGAGGATAGGATAGCTGACTTGCACAAAAGGTCTGATGCGGTCATTATCAACTTTTTCCATCATGATTGACTGTAATAGATTTTCATGTATTAAAGGTTAAGAGGAATTATGTACATAATCTTATTTGACCCATTACAAAGATAGAAGAAGGGTTTTATAATTGCTATTGGTGTACAAGGAATGCGACTTCAATACCATCAACAAAGCTCTGTTGCCCACAAGTTTCCATAACCTTGACAGAGTTACTTATTTCACCCATGGAACCATGATCCTTTGTGTATGCTTGGGAAAGTGCTGTGGAATGTCAGAATGGAGGCCATTATGCTGGCTTGGTAACCAGATAAATGAAATGCCATTCACTAGGAAGGAGTGAAAGGTGGGCAGGCCGGCTCGTGATGAGACCTCCTGTTCCAAGGACTCTTTATTTTTTCTGATGTGCCTCTTGGATCATATCCCTGGTGTGGTGGCCATAGTGGGAATGCCACTTCACTTTCTTCCTTATGATCATGGTAGGCTGGCTCTTAATGAGACCCCCTATCCTTCATCTGACAAACCATGTTAGAAAATTATATAAACATTTTTCTCTTATTTTTTGTTTTATAAAGTACTTTTCCTATTTATACATAAAGGGTGGTTCAGCACTCCTTAAGAGTAGGGATGGTGGAAGAAGTCTTAACATCTCGATAGAAAAATATGCCCTTTGTTCTTATTCCTTAATAATGATCAAAGAAGATTATGGGAATTTAGAAGGAACCATCATGATAAAGATAACCAATCATATCGGTATTAGTAGAATAGTGACAGCAAGGTGATCAATAGTTGTGTCCTTTTCTCTTTTCTCTTATCAATTCAGAGCAATTTTTGTAAAGATAACAACTTTTATGTAATTTGCTGATTTCAGTATCCTCTAGTTTTTGTATTTATTGCATAGGTGTATAGCTGTGTTTCAAAAATGATCTAAATGATAAAACACACAAAGAAGAAAAAGATAAAACAAGTACTATGCACAAAATAGCAAGCAACATGAAAGAAATACTTGAAACTGCTGTGTATTAAGAAGAACAACAACAAAGAAAACAAGCGCAAGCAAAACAATATGAAAATGTTGTCCTTTCGAAAAGGAACAGTAGAAAAATGCAAGTGTTGTTCCTTCAGGAAAAAGGAACAACAGAAAACGAAAGTGTTGTTCCTTCGGAAAAAGGAACAGCAAGAAATGCAAGTGCTATTCCTTCGAAAAAAGGAACAACAGAAAATGAAAATGTTGTTCCTTCGAAAAAGGAACAAGAGAAAATGAAAATGTTGTTCCTTCAGGAAAAGGAACAGCAAAAAACAAAAAATGTTGTTCCTTCAGAAAAAGGAACAGCAGAAAACAAAAATGATGTTCCTTTGGAAAAAGGAACAGTAAAAAATGAAAATGTTGTTCCTTCGGAAAAAGGAACAGCAGAAAACGAAAATGTTGTTCCTTTGGGAAAAGGAACAACATAAAAATGAAAGTGCCATTCCTTTGGGAAAGGAATAGCAAAAAAAAGAAAGTGTTGTTCCTTCTGAAGAGGAACAACAAAACGACGGAAATTCTGTTCCTTTGGAAAGGAACAACAAAACGGAGGAAGTGTTGTTCCTTCCGAAATGAACAACAAAGTGTAGAAGTGTTGTTCCTTGAAAAAGGAACAACAAAGTGGTGAAAATGTTGTTCCTTTCGAAAGGAACAACAAAGTGCAAATGTTACATGACTGTAAAAATATATACAAAACAAAAGAATTATGTACAATGTGTAAAAGTAGTCGAATTACATAATGAACCAAAGGTGAAGATGATTTCTTTTCCTCAACCAGAATCTGTATGTCAGAGTCTTCGTGAAGTTGCTAGTAGAAGGATTCCCGAGTAAGTGGTTTGCGGTATAATCGAACTCGGTGGCCATTTTCCTTAAAGGTATGTCCGAATTCATTAACGGTGGTTAGAGTAATCGTGCCATTATCATGTACCTTCTGGATTTTGTATGGTCCCAACCAGCGAGTCTAAAGTTTCCCCGGAAAATCCTGAAACCTGGAATCATATAGGAGTGCCCAATCTCCTTCGCGGAATACTTTCTTTTTAATGAGGGCGTCGTTCCATTTGGCTCACTATTGTTGGATTAACGCAGTATGTTGAAGGGAAGAGAGCCTGATTTCATCTAGTTCATTGATCTGTTGTAATCTATTAATCTGGGCCTCATTTAAATCTAGACTGACTTCTTGTGCTATTCGCAGTGTCTGTGTTTCGAATTCTATTAGAAAGATGGGTTTGTTATAGACATATTTTGGCACTACAACCCCAATCATATATGTCCATAAACCAAGGGCTTCTGAGTCCCTAAAAGTGTTTTTTCACACCCTAAAGGAACAAGGTCAACTAATTACATCATCTCCCAGAAGTTCTCCATGGAAAACTGCTCAGAATTGGTCAAAAATGGACCATACAGACTGCTCAGTGCTAAGGGTGTGATGCATCTCACTTGCCACATGGAAAAAGTGCGATGCATACTAAAAAGCCTTTTTGTAGGGTGCGATGGGCGAGAGTAGACAAATGACAAAGACAGTTTGCAAGGTGGATGATCATGGAATCTTCCAGAAACTTCTCCTGTGACACTTGCCTCTCTGAATTCGCCCAGGGAAGAGTAAGAGATCATGAATCTCCAAGTGGAACCAAGAACTATCAAAGAGAGAGGACACTAATCAAAATCCCAGAAGCTGACTCACCCCCCTGCAAACATATATATATGGATCCCTCATCCCAGAGATCCAGAGGCTAGAATCTTGTATTTTGTAAGGAAGTGTTGTTGGTTTCTTGGTGGAACATCATAGTGTTGGGTGATCTAAGCTTTTCATGAGGTGAAGAAGGGATTTCATGCTAGGAGGATGACTCTAGGTCAGATTAGTGGGTTGTAATCCTCTCTTCTATTCTTTCTATCAATAAAGCTATTCAAGTTTTCCTCCACATTCTTGTATGTTTGTTGATATATGCATTTGTGTGGTCAATATATATCTAGTCCTATATTGTTTATGATTGTAGATATTTGTACTTTGATAGTGTTATGTTGCTTTGACTTTACAGGTGCTCTTTGAAGCGGGACAAGCAAGGAAGGAGTGGCAAAGATCTGTTAGAGGGGAGAGGGAACAAGCAAGGAACCAAGTGAAAGACTGAGGTTGGTGCTCTGCTTCTCTCCTATCTACTTCTCATAAAGTAAAATGAAAGTAAATTTTGTTTGTTTGTTTCTAAGATAGCAACCCGTCTTAGTGGGACTAAAAACTCTAAGTGGACACTAGATTTCCCGATAACAAGGTTCCTTTCCAAATACTTGCTGGTATGGGGAATAATCGGTAGTACTTCTCCATGTTGTTCTGTATGCCCACAAGGCTTCCGGAAATCTTGTATCCTAATTGCATCTGTGTGATGCAATGGTTTTTGTTAGTATTGCTTCCATTATTTTATTCGTGATTTCTACTTGACCATTTGCCTGTGGGTGGTTTGGAGTAGTAATTTTATGCCGAATATGATAGTTTTTTAGTGTTGCAACAATTTTGTTACCAGCAAGCTATGGTCCTCCATCCGTAATTATATCTCTTGGGAGGCCATATCGCACAAATATGTGGAACAGGAACTGTATGATGGAATCCTCTGTAGCTCTTGGCAATGCCTCTGCTTCAACCCATTTGGTGACATATTCTATTGCTACCAAAATGTATCTTTTTTGATTTGATGATGGGTTAATAGGACCAACAAAATCGAGCGCCCATCGTTCGAATGGCTCAATAACTAGCTATGGGTTCAAGGGAATTTTGTTAGACTGTCCAGGGCGTCCTACTCTTTGGCAGTTGTCACAACCTTGAACGAACTTCTTTGCATCTTTGAAGATCATGGGCCAATAATACCCTGTTTGCAGCACCTTGTGACCAGTTCTCCAATCTGCAAAATGTCCACCACATGGTCCGTCGTAACAAGCTTTCAAGATGTCAAAAATTTCATCTTCACAGATGCATCTCCTGATGTGCATATCCACCCCTGTATGACATAAGTAGCCCCCAATCCAAGAAAATAGAGTACTACGCTGAACAATCTGCTTTCGTTCATTGGGGCTCAGATTTTTCGGTAATTTTTCTACTACTAAATAATTCGCAACATCAGCATACCAGGGTGTTTTAATAGTAACAACGAACAAATGTTCATCTAGAAATTGATCTTTGACGATTGCTACGTCCACTAGTTTTGGCATTCATGAGAGAAAATCAGCTACAGGATTTTCTTTTATCGAATTCCTGCAATAAAATCAGCCATCTAGTTACTCTACCATTTGTGATTGGTTTATTCGGTAAATATTTTATGGCAGATTGATTTGTATATAAGATAACAGGATATCCAGTGATATAATGCCTAAATTTATTGACAACATGTATTATAGCTAAAAATTCCTTTTCAATCACAGTATAGTTCAATTCAGCAGGAGACAAGTTCTTGCTAATATAATAAATCGCATATGGTTTTTTATCTTCTTCCTGCCCAAGGACTGCTCCAATAACTGTGTCTGAAGCATCTAATGAAATTTGAAATGGTAGGTCCCAATTTTGTCCTCTGAGTACTGGGGTTGTTGACACAAGATTTTTCAGATCCTCAAAAGCACGATCATATTTTTCTGTCCAAACAAAGTCAACATTCCCTGTCAGTGCATATAAAGGTGCAGGAATATGAGAAAAATGTTCTATAAATCTTCTATAATAACCAGAAAATACAAGAAAGCTACGTACCTCTGTCTGAGTGGTAGGAGTAGGTATTAACAAAATTATTTGAATTTTGGCCAGATCTACCTTTATTCCAGCTACTGAGATATAATGGCCTAGAATAAGTCCTTCAGTCATCATCATATAGCATTTTTCATGGCTCAAACAGAGCCCGGTGGCAATGCATCACTACAACACTTTTTCTAGTGTGTCCAATGCTGGGTCGAAATCATCTCCGTATGGTGTAAAATCATCCATGTATACTTTGAGCCCTTCATTTATTAGATCTGAAAAGATGCTGAGGATAGCCCTTTGAAATGTGGCAGGGGCATTACATAGGCCAAAAGGTAAAACTCTATAGGCAAATGTTCCCCAAGAACAAGTAAAAGTAGTTTTGTCTTGGCCTTCAGGGGCAATCTGAATCTGATTGTATCCACTGAAGCCATCCAAGAAAGAAAAGAATTTCTTTCATGCTAGAGTATCTAATACCTGGTTAATGAATGGAAGGGAAAAGTGGTCTTTTTGTGTTGCTTTATTTAGCTCTCTATAATATACACAAATCCTCCATTTTCCATTCTTCTTTGGCACCACTACAAGAGGAGTGACCCATTTGCTATTGGAGATAGGATAAATAAAGTTCAAATCTAAAAGTTTTTGGAGTTCAGCTTTTACAATGTCTTTTAGATGAGGGTTAAGTCTCCTTTGTGGTTGGTGAACAGGTCTTGCATCCTTTTCTGTGTAAATGTGGTGTGTACATAATTGGGGATCGATTCCTTTCATGTCAAGATAATCCCATGCAAATGCTTCTTTGTATTTTCTCAGTAGTTGGATTAGCTTCTCTTCTTGTTCAGGAGTCAAGTTGCCATTAATGTTTAGATTTTTTCCTAGCTCAATTTCTACAGTTTTGCTATTTGATACAGAGGTAGTAGGTATTGTTTGATCGTGAATGTCTTTGAGAGGATCTTCTTCTAGTTCATTATCAAATGCTGCTTCTATCATATAACATTGTATGTGGGATGTAGATTTAGTCTGGCTAAGAAAGTTGTTAATGAAATCATCCTCTGTTTGATCTTTGAAATTGAGGGCATCTTCTATGGTTAATGGGGATCTAATATTTTCAGTGAGGTATGATACAAGATGTCTGTTAGTTCTTATTATTATGACACTTGGTTGGGATGGAGGGTATAGGGCTAGATTCTTGATAGTAGCCCCTCTAGTTATGGTCATACTGCCTTGTTGGCAGCCAATATAAGCGTCAATAGTTGCAAGCCAAGGTCTACCTAAAATCAATGGATGTCCATCAAGTCGGTTTTTGGGATTTATTATTAGAAAGTCAGCAGGATACTCCTAGGAATCAATGGATACCATGACATCATGTAGTGTACCTTCTGGCCTAACCACGGATCAGTCAGCCAGTTCTAATAAAGTGGAAGTTGGTTCTACTGATGTAATGCCTAGTTTTTGACAAGTGGTGGTTGTTAGGATATTGATTACAACCACTAAATCAACTAAGGCATTTGCAAAAGTTTGTCCATTGATTTGTATTGTTACTATTGGATTTCCTGGGTCTTCATATTTAATGGGTGTTTCTTTTCTTGATAATAGGTCGGATAAGGTGCCAACTACTTGGACTGTTGGGTTATTTTTTATTCTCCTCGGCTTTTTTATACATAGCTCTTTGATGGTTTTTGCATATATTGGGATGTCTTGGATGGCTTGGAGGAGTGGGATTTTTATGTACAGATTTTTAAGTTCTCCCAGAATGTCAAAATTAGGATGTTGTATAGGTCGAGGTATAATTAATTGTTCTGGGAATGGAGGAGAAGATGTGATTACTTGATCATGAGTTTCCTGTCTGATCACAACCTCTTATTGTAGCGGTTGTTCTATAGGTAACTAATTTTCAACTTGAGCGGTTTTATTTCCCTATGTTTCTATAATGCGCCCAGATCTTAATTGAAGGTCATTACACTCCCTTAGATCGGTTTCTATCTCTGGCTTTTCAATTATTTGAATGGATTGGACTGGTCTGTTATTCGGATTAGGGTTGGTTTGGGCTGGGAGTTGCAGTCTTAAGCTAGACTGGGGGTTTTGTTGTAATGCTGGCAGTGTAGGTTGAGGGAGCGGAATGGTTCCTACTGGTTGATTCATCAGTCTTTGCCAGTTTGTCTGCCAGGCTTGACTATGTGAAGCAGGAGGGGACCATTGTGCTGGATATACATTGTTTTGCCAATATGGTGGGGTAAGGGAAAATTTGGCCGATTAGGTTGACTTGCTTGATTCGGCCATGGTGATGATGAAGGAAATGGTTGTTGTGACCAATTTGAGAATGGAGGTTAATTTTTCCACATAGTATTATATTGCTGAACATGATATTGTGCAGGCTGAAAAGAAGAAGTTGGATCGGGGAACATACCTGATTGTTGTGGCTGCCATTGGCGGCACCGATTAAGTAGGTACACTGGTTCTAGCTCTTCTTCTGCTTCCTTGTATACTGCTTTCAATCCAGGAAGTGAGGGACAGAACTCTGTAGAATGTTCTTTTGTACAAATGGCGCAAACTTGAACCGCATCTAACAAACACTCTTTGTGGATGCGTTTCTTTTTGCATCTGGGGCAGAAGATTGCCAAGTTTCGTTCTGCCTCTGCTTGTTTCTTCTTGGCCTGCATAATATCAAGTTGCATTGTCAGAGTCCCCAATATGTTAGTTTTAAAATTTTCTAATAAATTTCCAATTTCTGCGCGACTTACTCCTTCTGCAGAGATCTTGTTGTCTCTTGCAAAGCTATCATGTTCTGCTGGTTTTAGTCTTGTGCGGCCTCTTGAACTCCTGATACATAAATCAATAATGTCAGCAAAATTTTCCTAATAAATATCTCCTTTTCCCATAATATTTAGTTTTTCAATCCATTATTCCTTCATTCCTCTAATTAATGATGTTTTTAATACATTATTAGGTAAGGGTAGTGATGCATAAGGAGATCTTTGAAGATTATATTGAAAACATTCAACATACTCTCCTAATGTTTCATTCGATCTAGCTACCATCTGAAATATTTCATCTTTTTACTCTCTAGACCTACAATAGTCCTGGTTTTTTTTTAGAAAAGCCTCCTTCATTTGATCCCAATTATTTATAACACCACCACCCAACCCCATAAACCATCTTAAAGCAGCCCCCTTTAATGTAGAGGGAAATAATTTCAGTTTCTGGGGATCGGTGGTATAGTCATATCCTCTACATAGCACATCAAATTCAAATAAGAATGCATCTGGATCTTCTGATGTAAGGCCATGAAATGTAGGGATATGCTGGAGAGGAATTGCTTTCATAGGTGCATTCGATGCAGTGTCCACAATGGGATATTGCAGTGTACAAGTTTGGGTGTTGGCTGGTTTTGGGCCATTTGATCAAATATGTGCCAATAATCTTCTGGGATGTCTAGGAGGGTATTCCTAGGCTGACGAGGGGGAATGGATTCAACAGGAATGGCCTTAACAACACTTCCTTTATCTGGGATGATGAGAGTTCCTAATATCTGGGGGGATTTTGATTCTTGAGCTTCTTCAACTTCGTTATGGATGATTTTTGCAGCACTTCCCTTATCTGGGCTACTTAATGGATGAATTATCCAAAGAGGAGATCTTGGTTCTTTAGTTTCCCCTGTTTCTCCTTTCCCTTCACAGAGGTTGCTAAGGTTCCCTTCTTGCAATGATTTTGGGCTAGAATTCTCAATTTCTTGAAAATCTTGCTCTTCGGTTTGACTATGCACCTCAGCAAACAGATGGTGATCCTGTGGCTTGAAGGAAACTAGTAGGTTGTCTAGAAGCGACTTTTCTAGGTCCTACTGAAGGTTGAGATTCTGCTTTCTTAAGGATTTCGTCTATAAAGGCTGATCAGCCAAGGGTCATTGGCCCCTTAGCTTTATCAGACTTGGGTAGTGGTTTAGGATTCTTTTCAGGCTTTTTTTGCTTAGTCATGCACACAAATAAAATGCTAATTTCTACCCAAAAAATAGCAACAAATCTACAATAAAGCGGGCAGGGGAGCAGGGCTATTACATGCTTCGTACGTAGGTTCTTAACTTCCGTTTTTAAAACCCAATTCTCTCCTAACAGTTTCTTACATTACTCTAGAAAAGAAACAAATGGCTACACTCTTCCCCCGTAACCGCGCGAAAATGTCGAGCAGTAAAAAGGGTCTTTTTCACCTCTATTTACCCTACATTAATTGCCAATCCAGGAACGATTTGTTATCTCAAAGAGTGTACTTAGTTTGAGGCGATCATTTGTGAGAGTAATGCTAGTAGTATAGTGCTCTAAATACAAGAGTAAATGGACGCTTGGAATAAGATCTACTTACAAAAAGAAAACTAAGACTCAAATCATGCATTTAGAAAGCTACAACAATTTATCAGTCAAGGGTATAGTAATGGTAACTCTTCCCTCTGTAAACTGATTCAATTAGAAAGCACTCAAGGAAAAGATCCTTAATCTGGGAATTAGACAATATATGTCGATGTTCACTACAGTCTCAAATCGTTCTGCACACCAAAGCGATGATGAGTCAAATGACAGGAAATGGAACATTAACTAATTTTATAAACAGGATTGAACTGCAAAACCTTAACCTACAGAAATGAATGCAACAGTAATTATATCCTACAAGAATTAAGTACCAGTCTTTACTTTGGAGATGAATTGAACAAAAAACAAAAATGGAACAACAAACTAGCAGAAATAAAATATAGAACAACAACTTAGATCAAATATGAATGTACAACAAACCAGATTAAACATACGACACTCTTAATATTGAAAGGAACAGTAATCTGAGCTTCAATACAACAAGTATGAATCACAACTATAAATTAATAGCAATTGTGATCACAATGGAATAGAAATCACGTTTTAAGAATAAACCATACAGTAGTACTGATTTAGGAATATACAACACGGTTAATCTGTAATCGACAGCAATGGAAATCTGTAAGGAACAGCAATGTTATATCAATTGTCAAAAGGAACAACAATGTGATATAAAGTTAGAATGAACAACATAGCATTTCTATTGCAGGGAATAACATTACTTAGTCAAGTATATAATAGAGCCGATATGTAAAACAACAAGGCACATCAGATCACTGAATAGAGCAAATGAAAGAGATCAAACCACACATGAATCGGAAATAATTGTACAGGAGCAAGTGATCCACCAGGGTCGGGCCCTTAGCCTCCAGGGACTCACTGCTTAAGGTTACTCCAGAATCAAAGATAGAATGGCAACAAGATTTATATATTAAAACATCAAACAAAGTTACAGTGAATCGCTCTTCAAAGAGAGTCGATGATCAAAGTTTCAAGTACAGAGAATTTTATAAAAATAACAATAATCCATCCCCAATGCTAACAATCCTGCCCCTTCTTATAATAGCCGAGAGGAGATATCAATGATACAGAAGATTGTTAAGGTAGCGATCCCTCAGGATCAAAGGATCCTGAGGGATTCACCAAACTGTTAGTTCTCAGTTATCCTCTTTGTTCTCTTGTGCTGATTTGGTATCTCCTTTTCCTTTTCCTGATTGTTACGCTCCAATTTGGATCACCTTGTTTGAATGTGGTTCCTTAGCGAAGCGACAACTGTTAACTTTGTCTTGTCTTTTCCTTTGGGATGGCAGTCTTTCGTTTTCTCCTCTTTCTGCATAGAAAAAGGGTAATTATTAGTTATTTCACGTTACATATAAATCTTCTAGATTTTATCATAATCTCTTGTCATATACCTAGCTCATGATGTAAAGAGATTATGAGTTTTAAAGAAAAGATGACAAAGTAAATGAAAATAACATACCTTCTCCAGTGCTCAACAATAGCCAATGTTCTTTAAAGTTGTTGATCTCACACACACAACACTAAATAACCAATTGGAAATGGCAACAATGCTACTGTAATTGATGGGAATAAAATGATTATGCTAACTATAGGAATGCTAAAAGGCAAAGCTAAATGATTGCAAAAAGTAAATGAACAAAAATGAACAACAAATCTATATAACCGCAATGAACAGCAAAGTTAGGTCACTGGAATGAACAATGAAGCTTAGCAATTGAAATGAACAGCACAACAATATATTCACAAAAAATAGTAATCTTGTTATGATGAGAAGGAACAGCAACACAATTCAGTTACAACGTATAAAACAGAGCAATTCATTAAATCTGGAAATAAGAAATAGTAAAGCGATGCGACTAGAAACCAAACCAAACTATCACACGGTAGAAATCGTAAAGGAATGTTACAAGAACAACAAGTGAATCCACCAGGGCCGAGCCCTTAGCCGCTAGTGAAGCACCACTGGTTTACTTTAGTATGAAAGAAGGAATGACAACTGCATTATGTATTAATCATATGCCAAATGGTTACAGCCAATTCATACTCTGTTTCAACAATGAGAGTCGATGATCAAAGTAAAAATACAATATTAATTTTGAAATAATAATCTTCTTTTCTTTACAATCATTGTCCCTTTTATAATGAAAAAATAGTAACAACGGATAAAGTAGTACAGCGATCTCTCGAGATCAAGAGATCCGCTAAATCTTCCATCTTCAGTTAGCTCTTTGCCTTTTGCGTTGATGTTGTGATCTTCTCTGTCCATATCCATAACTACACGTTCCACTCTTGGCCTGCTATCTAGATATTGCTTCCTAGTGAAGGAACAATAGTTACTTCACTTTGTCTTTTTCCCCGGAACAATAATTTCCATTTTATCTTTTTCCTGCATGAGAAAAGACAATAATTAGCTAAATTGCAATAATTAATAACTCCCTAGTTTTTGCTAGAATTCTTTGATATATCAATATCTTAGAATACAAAGGGAATATGATTAAAGAAAAAGATAATGAAATAAATTTCAAATTCACACCTTTTCCATAGCTCAACACACTCCCCTGCTTACCCTTTTTCATGCCCTCATGAAAACCATGTAGTTTGTGTGCAAAGAAGTCAAAGGATAGGCTGGAGAGGGAAAGGCATGAGGTGGTCTAAAACAATGATTTTTAGCCAAAACTTCAAAGATGGGCCCTGTCTGCCCTTCAGGAAATTCATATATAGCTTTATACCCTTCTGCAGGATACCAGATAATAGGGCTTTGAAACCTACAACCTAGCCAATACAGGCCTTCCCTCAAGATGAGGTTACTATAAGTATCCAGGCGATTTGCAGTTAATTTAAAGTTTTTGTAGTTGAATGGCTCTCTATCCTGTATATTCCGATTGGAAGTCTTCCATATGAATTTAGCTGTTGCCAAGGAATTGTCTTTGATAGAGAGGAAATATTCTATCCCTTGCTGGACAATTCCTTTTTGGATGGGTCCCAAGGTCTGGATTACTCCCTCCTTTTGCATTAGACTTTTATGTTTAGCCAGCAGTTGTAATGGGTTTTTCGGTTCACCTTTGACCCAAAGGTCTAACCCATTTTCTTTCCTCTGAAAAGTGTTATGGGCTTTGAGCCACTTCAACTAGTTAACAACAAATGAAATGAACGCTTGAAACTATACATAACCCACAAAAGGAATGGGATTCTTCTCCATTTCTTCTTCCAATATAAAATTATGTAAATAAAATTCATAGAGTAATCGTTGAAATTTTACTCCATGGTGCTTACAACAATTTATAAAATCCTCAACAGTTTTTAATTTTATGGGTTTCCCCGCCCTAATAGCCTTAATTTTTAACTGTAAATACCTTTCTAATAAAAATAAAGCATATTTCTTGGCAGGGGACCTGCAAGCTAAAACATCTGTGTAAAGGGAATAGAGAGTATCCATCTGACACATGATTGTTTCCAATCTGCTCTTTATCTTTTCAACCTTTCTTCTCCCCTCCGATATTTATCGAAGGATTTGTTTTCTGATGCATTTATATCCCTTAATTGTTTCTGTAATTCTTGGTATCTCTGCTGAGGAACAGTCTCTTCTTCAAGCTTCTCTATAATCAGCTGAGCCTCTGCCAGGTCCTCTTAGAGTTTTGTTATACCAGGATTGTTGCTTATCAAAACATCTCTAGCTTGGAGATCTATCTGGGTACTTTTATTAGAAAATTGAGTGCCTCTAATCTGCATCCCCTTATCATGGAATGGAATGTGTGAGGTCTGCATTCTTTTATTATGGACAAGCGGATTTTCTATCTGGGTGGCCACATTGTTGGAGGATAGTGCCTCCGTTTGAACAGGTATATTGCAGAAATGTGAATTTTCTGTTTGGGCAGCTGCTTCAGTAACAACTGCATGTTGTTCCTTATCATTGTGAATGAATATGGGCTTGGTTTGAGTCTCTGTGGCCCTTGTAGCATGGAGTTCAGTTTGAATAGTTGCATTCACTGTTTTCGGGGTTCTTCTTGAGATTTTCCCCCTTTTTAGTGTCCTTATCTTTTTTCTAAGTTGTTTCACTAAATTTTGCAGCTTTAGTTGTTCCTTTCACAACCTCTTAATTTCTCTTTTCTTCTTCTTGGGAGGAACAACTATTTCCCTAACCATTTCTATTCTCACTGGACTCGGTTGCTCAGGTGGGTTTTATTCTCTAAGGGTTGTGTCTTTGCCTTGACTAGCTTCCATTTCCTCTGTTTGGAACATATCTTCTATGTTCGCATTGTTCTGACTAGGTTCCTCTAGAGAGGTAACCCTAGTTTGGTCTGCCACTTCCTGAGTGGCTTGTGCTCCTGCTTCTATTTCATCACTTATTTCTTCTGATATACTCTTGCTATGGGTAGAGTTTTCTTGTGATTTCTCTGCTTCAATATTAAGTTTGAGCAGACTTCAGGGCTGAATATATTCACTCATATTAGCCAAAATCTGGACCAATTCGTCCTCCTGTAATGGGTTTTGTGGTGGACTTGAACTGGGGGTTAAGGGAAGTTCTGCTTCCTCCCTTTCTTCTTCACTAGTATGCTCTGTTTCTTCCTCAAGTTCTGATTCTTGGTTGTCTCTTCCTTCCAGTTATAAGGGTTGTTCATTTTCAAGGCTAGATCATTCTAAGGGTTGGCTGCTGCTACCCTAGAGGTTCTCAGCTCTTCCCCTACTTGTTCTTAATCTGGAAGGGTGTCTACGTTTTTTTGGTCTGCTCGTTGTGCTGGTGATTCTTTTTCTTTTTGGGGCAGGTAAGGCTAATCCCCTGTCTATAGAAAACACTAATTATTCCTAACTGGTTTACTGCTAGGCAAGATTATAACTTACTATCAACTGAATTAAACAATGGTGACTCACAATGGTATCTATATGACGGGATTTCTTTATGCTTTCAGCAGCATCATGCAGCAAAAAGTTCAAATATGCAGGCAAATTTACGACACATTTCTGTTTTAGAACTTCCAGTAATTTAAGGTGGCGTGGTCTTACCACATCCTTTCTTCTATCACATGTAATGTAGCTTTGAACTACTCTAGCCATCTCTATCCATGGTTCTCCTAGAGATGAAGGCTAGACTCCTTTGCCTTTGACAATCAGGTTCTGTCCCTCGTCCCAAAAGGTGGCCATGGCGTCTTGAAGCCTCAATTTTTTATTTGTCCATATGGGTCCGACTGCTAGTAGTCCAAATACCTCAGTTATTACTGTATCCGTCATAGTTATTTGTCTTCCTCTTACTATGGTATGATCATCCTGCAAATTTTGCAAAAGTTCGATAGCCACAGTTTCATGGGGTTGCTACAGTCGTGTAAAATACGCGACCCATCCAGCCCTTACTAAAATTTCTTGTGCAGCATCGAAAACTACTAGTACCTGTGCCTCGCTGCTTACTGATCGTCCTCCCATTTCATCTAAGTTCTGCACACTGTTATTTTTACACAGCAATACATAGAGATAACAATGGAACAACAAACTGTGCATATCGGATAATACCCTTTTTTTTAACATCATTACCATTAAAAATTGCTATTATGGGATCTGATGCAGTCTAGTACACCCAAATAAAAGATTGACACGTATGCAGGAGTATTTTGGAAGTCACCCACGCCCCCTTGAAAAATGATAGGTCATCCTCGACCGGTTAAATGGAGGAGCGACGTTCTTGATGGAAATCATATAGTGTAAGAAGGGAAAGGTGTACATATTCATGACAAGATCACAAAAAGTATCGAGTTGCTGAAATCGAGGCATAAAATGAAAATTATGAATAGATATGGAGATGCTACCGAGTGATGCGAAAAAGGAAAAATGACAGTTCACGTAGGTAAAATGCTATGTGGTCATTATTCCACTTAAACCATTATGATTGACTTTTTAAATGATATTTCATGCATAAAAGGTTCAAAATGAATTGGGAACATAATCTCTTTTGAAATAAAGATAAAGAAATAAGAAAAGGGTTTATAATTACTATTGACGTTGAAAAATATGACTCCAATACCATCAGCAGAGCTCTGTTGCCCATAGGTGTTTATAACCTTGACAAAGTTGCTTTTTCACCCTTTGGAACCATAATGATTTATGTATGCCTAGGAAAATGCCTTGTGATGTCAGAATGGAGGCCATTGTGCTGGCTTAGTAACCAGATGAACCACAATGCCATTCACCGGGAAGGAGTGAAAGGTGGACAGGCCGGCTCGTGATGAGACCTCCTGTTCCAAGGACTTTTATTTTTCTGATGTGTCCACTGGATCATATCCCTGGTGTGGTGGCCATAGTAGGAATGCCACTTCACTGCTTCCTTATGATCATGGTAGGCTGGCTCCATATGAGACCCCCTATCCTCCATCTGCGAAATCATATAATTGTTAGTGAGCATATATATGTTTTCTCATATATAGAGGATGGATCAACACTCCTTAAGAGTAGGGATGGTGGAAGAACTCTGAATATATCAAAAGAAGAAAATATGCCCTTATTCTTCTTTACTAATTAATAATCAAAGAGAAATATGAGAATTAGGGAAGAACCAACATGATAAAAATAATCAATCAATTTGAGTTCTAGTGAAGATAAGGACAACAAAGTAATATAGATAGTTGTGTCCTTCCCTTTTTCTAATCAATACAAAGCAATCTCATTAAAGATGATAATTTTTCTTTGATTTGCTTATTCCAGCAACCTCTAATTTTGTATCCTTTCATAGATTTGTATTCTTGATTTCAAAGGATCATGAAGAGTGAATCATTATTCACAAAAAAAACACTAAAAAAAAAAGGTGTTGTCCCTTAAATGGGACAACTGCTATTCCTTAAGAGGAACGGCAAAAAGATAAAAAATTGCACACGAAATTGTTGTTCCTTAAGAGGAACAACAGCGGTTCCTTAAGTAGAACAACAAGTAAAACATACGCAAATAAAAGTGCTGATCCTTTGGCAGAATAGCAAGTAAAATAGACGTAAATAAAAGTGCTGAGCCTTCGACGGAATAGCGTAAAAACAAACCAAAGCGAAACTGTTGTTCCTTAAAAGGAACAATAAGAAATGATGAAACTGTTGTTCCTTTAAAAGGGATGGCAACTGTTGCTTAAGAGGAACAACAATTGTTCCTTAAATGGAACAGCAAAAATACAGTCACGCAATATTTCTGTTCCTTATATGGAACGGCTATTGTTCCTTAATTCTGTTCCTTAAGTGGAACGGCTATTGTTCCTCTTAAGGAACAACAGTTGTTCCTTTAAAAGGAACAGTAAAAATAGAATACACGCGGAATTGTTGTTCCTTAAATGGAATAGCTATTGTTCCTTAAGAGGGACTGCAGCTGTTCCTTAAGAGGAACAACAAACATACGACATACGCAAAAATACTGTTCCTTAAAAGAGACGACTGTTGTTCCTTAAATGGAATAGTAGTTGTGTCTTAAGAGGAACAGCAAAAATAAAAACACCCACAACTGTTGTTCCTTAAGAGGAACAACAGTTGTTCCTTAAGAGGAACAACAGTTGTTCCTTAAGAGGAACAACAAAAATATAAACTCGCGAAACTGCTATTCCTTAAGAGGAACGATTGTTGTTCCTCTTAATGAACAACAGTCATTCCTCTCAAGGAACAACAGTTTCGCGAGTTTATATTTTTGCTGTTCCTCTTAAGGAACAACAGTTGTTCCTTTAAGAGTAACAACAAAAATAAAAACACGCACAACTGTTGTTCCTTAAGAGGAAGGGTTGTTGTTCCTTAAGAGGAACAACAACTGTTCCTTTAAGAGGAACAACAAAAATAAAAACACGCACAACTGTTGTTCCCTAAGAGGAACAACCGCTATTCCTTAAGACGAACAACACAAATAAAAACACACAAACTTGTTGTTCCTTAAGAGGAGCAGAACGAAAAATTAAATAAAAAATCTGTTGTTCCTTAAATGGAACGGTTGTTGTTCCTTAAGAGGAACAACAGCTGTTCCTTAAAAGGAATAGCAACTGTTCCTTAAATGGAACAACGCTAAAAAAACATTTTATACAAGAAAAATTTTAAAAAGAAAAGTTTCCGAGAGATTTTTCAGCGAAAATCACATGAAATAACATTTGTTGACGCATTTCAAACCGACTAGTGTGGTTCATTGTCAGGACAAGTTGAAGAAACAGATCCAGCTTTGCATGTTAAATAGTTTGAGTAGAGCCTCCAACGGCTAATTTTGACTTTTGGACCAGGGTCATAATTTTTTTTATAATTTAATGGAAGTTAGTTATATTAGGTGACCATTCCTTTATATATATATATATAATATATATATATAATATAATTTTAATTGGTTGTTAAGTTAATAGTTAGTTAAAAAGGTATTATTTAATAAATACAAAATAATTATAAGTTATTTAATAATTTAAATGGAAGTTAGTTATATAAAGTGACCTTTCTTTTAATATATGTATAAATTATATGTATATATATATACAATAAATTATAAGTAATTTTAATAGGTTGTTAAGTTAATAGTTAGTTAAAAGGTAGAATTTAATAAATACATATTAGAACGAGAGAAAATAATATTAAGTTAAAAATAAGTATCTAATTGTGAAATTAACCTAAAAAAATAAATATAATAACTAAATAACTTATCCAAAAATAAATAAATAAATAAAACAAAAAATAAATAATAATAATAATAATTTTAATTAAGATCATAGTTCGTTATAAAGGTACTAAATTATAAAATATTAAAAATAAGACAAGGGTGGAAAGAATAAAAATATTTTAATTAATCAGAAAAAATAATTGTATATGTTAAATTAATTTAATATTATCTAACAGTTTAAAAAAAAAATTAGAGGAGCCAAAAAACGAGGGGGGAGGGGGGGAGCGACTAGGAAGAGAGTACTGAGACCCAACACCTACTGATTTACCAGCCATCCTCTTTATTGAGATTGCTCGGCCTCTTTTTAATCTCAAGAGCTTCCCTAATTTCCGATGATGGAACTGCGAAACTCTATCAATAACACTAGTTTCCTCAATACAAACATGATGATTAGTTTTTTCTGCATGTTCAGATAAAGTGGAAGACTTTGACTCCTATGCTTAAGGTCAGTTGCGTGCTCACTAATCCTTTGATTAATGGAGCGACCAGTCTCACCAATATAGGGGGTCCAACAGGAACAAGGGATAATATATACCCCTTTCATATCTTTAGGGTCGATAGGATCCTTCACTGATATGAGGGACATACGAATGGTGTTAAGGGGCCTAAAGGTCACAAGGACACTATGCATCTTCAGAATCCTTGCAATCTTATCAGTGGTCCCCTGAACAAATGGAAAATGGACACCTGGAATCCATTCTCTTGCTAAAAGGGAACCGAAGGAACGGATTCCAAGTGTCCATCTTCCATTTGTTTAGGGGACCACTGATAAGATTGCAAGGATTCTCAAGATGCATAGTGTCCCTGTGACCTTTAGGCCCCTTAACACCATTCGTATGTCCCTCAGACCAGTGAAGGATCCTATTGACCCTAAAGATATGAAAGGGGTATATATTATCCCTTATTCCTGTGGGACCCCCTATATTGGTGAGACTAGTCGCTCCATTAATCAAAGGATTAGTGAGCACGCAGCTAACCTTAAGCATAGGAGAGCAAAGTCTTCTGCTTTAGCTGAACATGCGAAAAAACCAATCATCATGTTTGTATTGAGGAGGCTAGTGTTATTGCTAGAGTTTCACAGTTCCATCATCGGAAATTTAGGGAAGCTCTTGAGATTGAATAGAGACCGAGCAATCTCAATAGAGAGGATGGCTGGAAAATCAATGAGTGTTGGGTCCCCGCACTCTCTTCCTAGTTGCTTTTTCCACCACCTTCCCGCCCCCCTCGTTTTTTGGCTCCTCTAATTTATTTATTTATTTACTTATTTTTTTAAACTGTTAGATAATATTAAATTAATTTAACAGATACAATTATTTTTTCTAATTAATTAAAATATTTTATTCTTTCCACCCTTGGATTATTTTAATATTATATAATATTAGTACCCTTTATAACTAACTACGATCTTAATTAAAATTATTATTATTATTATATTATTATTTATTTTTTTGGATAAGTTATTTATTTATTTATTTTTAGGTTAATTTAACAATTAGATATTTAATTAACTTAATATTATTTTCTCGTCTAACATGTATTTATTAAATTCTACCTTTTAACTAACTATTAACTAACAACCTACTAAAATTTACTTTATATATATATATCTATATATATATATATAATATATATTATAAAGAAATGTCACTTTATATAACTAAATTCCATTTAAATTATTAAATAACTTATAATTTTTATGTATTTATTAAATAATACCTCTTTGACTAACTATTAACTTAAACACCAATTAAAATTAAAAATTTAAATTATATATAATATATATATATATATATATAAAGGAATGTCACCTAAGATAACTAACTTCCGTTAAATTATAAAAAAAATTATGACCCTGGTCCAAAAGTCAAAATTAACCATTGGTCAAGGCCGCTGGAGGCTCTGCTCAAACTATTTAACATGCAAAGCTAGATCTGTTTCTTCAACTTGTCCTGACGATGAACCACACTGGTTGGTTCGAAACACGTCGACAAATGATATTTCATATGATTTTCGCCGAAAAATCTCTCGTAAACTTGATATGGATCACAGAAGCCTCAATTCTACAAAATAAAAGTTTATATACAAAATTCAAAACAAAGGAATTGTTCAGTGGATTGATGCTGAGGATGGGTTCACCTCCTCAGCGAGAATTTGCATGGTGGAATCTTCCCATAATTGTTGGTAAAAGGACTCCCTGGTAAGCAGTTTGTGATAAAGTCGCACTAAATGACCATTCGCTTCGAAAGAATGTCTAGATCTATCAATGGTTGTCAATGTAATGGTGCCATTATCATGCACTTTTTGTATCTCATAAGGTCCAAGCCATTGTGTCTAGAGTTTTCCGAGGAAATCCTGGAACCTTGAATGGTATATGAGTGCCCAGTTTCCTTCATGGAAGATCTTCTTTTTAATAAGGGCATCGTGCCACTTCACCCTCTGCTATTGAATTAATGTCGTGTGTTGAAGAGCTGAGAGCCTGATTTCATCTAACTCATTGATTTGTTGTAATCTATTGGTCTAGGCTTAATTTAAATTCAAACCCACCTCCTGAGTTGTTCTTAATGTTTGAATCTCAAATTCGATTGGGAAGATGGGTTTTTTACCAAATACCAATTGATATGGTGAATATCCCGTGGTATTTCTCCATGTTGTGCGGTATTCCCACAAGGCTTCTAGCAATCTTGAAGCCCAGTCACGTCTGTGTGATGCAACGTTTTTTGTAAGTATTGCCTCAATCACCTTATTAGTACTTTATACTTGGCCATTTGCTTGTGGGCAGTATGGAGTTGTAATTTTGTGCAGAATATGGTAATTCCTCAATGTTGCAACAATATTGTTACCTACGAATTTTGGTCCTCCATCTGTAATTATGTCTCTTGGTAGGCCATATCGCACAAATAATTGGAAAAGAAAATGTATCACTAAATTCTTTGTAGGTATTGGCAGCGCCTCTGCTTCAACCCATTTAGTAACATACTCTGTTGCAACCAGTATGTATGTTTTCTGATTTGATGATGGGTTAATAGGACTAATAAAATCTAGCACCCATCGCTCAAAAGGCTTGATTACTAATTGCGGGTTCAGAGGCATCTCATTAGATTGTCCAGGGCGTCCTGCACTCTGGCAGCTATCACAGGCTTGAACAAACTTTTTAGCATCTTTAAAGATAATAGGCCAGTAATAGCATATTTGTAAGACTTTGTTACCGGTTCTGCGGTCTGCAAAATTTCCGCCACACGGTCCATCATGGCATGATTTTAGAATGTCAAACACTTCATCTTCCCGCATGCATGTTCTGATGTGCATATCTGCCCTTGTATGGAATAAGTAGTACCCAATCCAAGAGAATCAGGTACTACACTACACTATTTGTTTTCATTCATTAGTCATTAGGTGCTTAGGTAATTTTCCCACTGCCAAGTAATTTGCAATGTCGGCATACCATGGTGTTTTGACAGTAACAACAAATAAATGTTCATCAGGAAATTTATCCTCAACTGCTGCTGTGTCCATTGCCTTTGGCATTCGTGAGAGAAAATCAGATACAGGGTTTTCTTTTCCAGGTCGATCCTTAATTTTGATGTCAAATTCCTGCAAAAGAATCAACCATCTTGTCACTCTTCCATTTGTAACTAGTTTATTTGCTAAATACTTAATGGCAAAGTGATCTGTATATAAAACTACAAGATATCCAGTTATATAGTGTCTAAATTTATTTACAGCATATATTACAGCTAAGAATTCTTTTTCAATCACAGTATAATTTAATTCAGTAGGAGATATATTTTTGCTGATATAATATATTGCATATGGATTTTTATCTTCTTCATATCGAAGAACTACTCCGATTGCTATGTCTGAAGCATCAGATGAAATTTGGAATGGCAAATCCCAATTTATACCCCTTAGCATTAGGGATGTTGATGCAAGATTTTTTAGATCCTCAAAAGCACGGTCATATCTATCCAAATAAAATCAATATTTCCTGTTAGTGCATATAAAGGTGCAACAATCTGAGAAAAATGCTTTATAAATCTTCTATAATAACCAGAAAATCCCAAAAAACTGTGTACCTTTGTTTGTGTGGTAGGGGTAGGTATTAACAAAATTATCTGAATTTTAGCCGGATCTACCTGTATTCCAGCTGTTGAGATATAATGACCTAAGATGAGACCCTCGGTCATCATCATATGACACTTTTCATGGCTCAAACAGAGCCTGGTGGTTATACATATTTGCAACGCTTTTTCTAATGTTTGTAATGCTGGCTCAAAATCATCCCCATAAGTTGTGAAGTCATCCATATATACTTCGAGCCCTTCGTTTATTAAATCTGAAAAAATGCTAAGTATAGCCCTTTGAAATGTGGCAGGGGCATTACATAGCCCAAAGGGTAAGACCCTTTAAGCAAATGTTCCCCAAGGACAAGTAAAAGTAGTTGTATCCTGATCTTCAGGGGCAATCTGAATCTTATTGTATCCACTAAAGCCATCTAGGAAAGAAAAGAATTTCTTTCCTGCTAGTGTGTCCAATACCTAATCAATGAATGGAAGGGGAAAGTGGTCTTTCTGGGTTGCTTTATTCAGTTCTCTATAGTCAACACATATCTGCCACATTCCATTCTTTTTTGGCATCACTACTAACGGAGAGACACACTTGCTGTCTGATATTGGGTAGATAAAGTTTACATCTAAAAGTTTTTCCAATTCAGCTTTCACAGTATCCTTAAGATGAAGATTTAATCTCCGTTGGGGTTGGCGAACAGGTTTAGCATCCTTTTTGTATAGATGTGGTGCGTACACAACTAAGGATCAATTCCTTTCATATCTAGGTAATCCCATGCAAAGGCTTCTTTATATTTTCTCAGGAGTTGAACAAACTTTTCTTCTTGTTCAACAGTCAGGTTTTTGTTAATGTTCAAAGCTTTTCCTGGATCAATTTCTATGGTTTTGTTGTTGTAAACATAGGTGGTAGGTATTGATTGATCATGAGTATCTTTCAGGGGATCTTCTTCTACTTCATTATAGAATTTTGCTTCGATCATGTGACATTTTTTATGGGATCTAGTTTCTGGTAGGTTAATGAAGCTGTTAATGATGTCATCCTCTGTTTGGTCTTTAAATTCGAGGGCATCTTCTATGGTAAGTGGTGATCTAATGTTTTCAGTTAGGTATGATACAGGTTGTTTTTTTTGTTTTGATTATTGTTAAACTAGGCTGGGCCAGAGGATACAAGGCTAAATTCTTTACATTGCTTCCTCTTGCTATAGTCATGCTACCTTGTCGACAACCAATGTAAGCGTCAGCGGTTGCTAGCCAAGGTACACCTAGAATTAAGGGATGTCCATCCAGTCGGTTTTTATGATTAATGATCAGAAAGTCTGCAGGGTACTCCCAGGAGTCTACAGATACCATTACATCATGTAATGTGCCTTCTAGTCTGACTATCGATCGGTCAACCAACTCCAATAAGGTTTTGGTTGGGTCTACTGATGTAATGCCAAGTTTTTGACAAGTGGTGGTTGTAAGAATATTGATTGCAGCTCCTAAATCAACTAAGGCATTGGGGAAGGAGCATCCATTGATTTGCACTGTGACTATAGCATTTCCTGGGTCCTCATATTTTACAAGTGCTTCCTTTCCTGATAGTAAATCAGATAGGGTACTGACTACTTGGACAGTTAGATTAGTTGTTATTTTCCTCTTTGGATTTTTTATACATAATTCTTTGATAGTTTTTGCGTAAATCAAGATGTCTTGTATAGCCTGGAGGAGTGGAATTTTTATACACAAATTTTTTAGTTCTCCCAGAAGATCAAAATCAGGATGTTCTATTGGACGAGGTATGTTCAGTCGTTCTGGGAATGGAGGAGAAGAGGTGGTTGCTTGTTAATGAGTTTTCTGTCTAAGCATATTCTCTTCTTGTAATGTTTTTTTCTATAGATAACGAATTTTTAGTTTGAGCGTTTTTATCTCCCTCTAATTCTATTATATGCCCAGATCTTAATTGAAGGTCGTTGCACTCCCTTAACTCAGTTTCTAGTTCTGGTCCTTGGATTATTTGCACACATTGAACCGGTCTATTGTTGGGGTTCGGGTTGGGTTGGGCTAGGAGCTGCGGTCTTAAGTTGGTCTGGGGATTTTGTTGCAATGTATAAGGTGATGGCTGTGTAGGTTGAGGGAGAGGAATCATTCCAGCTGGCTGATTCATAGATCTTTGCCAGTTCGACTACTAGGTTTGACTCTGCGAGGTGGAGGGTGACCATTGTGTTGAATATGCATTATTTTTCCAAAATGGTGGACAGTAAGGAAAGTTCAGCCAATTGGTTTGATTTGTTTGATTTGGCCATGGTGATATGGGGAATGGCTGCTATGACCAGCTGGGGAAAGGTGGTTGATTCTGCCACATTCCATTATATTGCTGAGGATGGATCAACGGGCATACCTGTTTGTCGTGGCTACCACTGGCGGCGCTGATTTAGTAGGTAAACTGGTTCTATTTCTTCTTCTGCTTCTTTGTAGACGGCTTTCAGTCCTGTGAGTAATGGGTAGCTTTCTGTGGCTTGATCTTTCGTAAAAATAGCGTAGATTTTGACCATATCCTGCGGGCACTCTTTGTGGCTATGTTTCTTTCTGCATCTAGGGCAGAATATCACCAAATTTTGTTCTGCTTCTGCTTGCTTTTGTTTAGCTTGCATAGTGTCAAACTGCATTGTCAGAGTCCCTAGAATATCAGTTTTGAAATCTTCTAGTAGATTGCCGATTTTTGCGCATGTTATACCTCCACCGGAGATCTTGTTATCCCTGGTGATCATGTCACATTTTTTTGGCTTCAATCTTGTGCTGCGTCTTGAACTCCTGATACACAAATCAATGATGTCAGCAAAATTTGATATATGTCACCTTTGCCCATAATGTTTAATGTTTCAATCCATTATTCTTTCATCGCATTAATTAATGTAGTTTTTAACACATTGTTAGGCAAGGGTAGAGATGCATAAGGAGATCTCTGGAGATTGTATTGAAAGTGTTCTACATATTCCTCCAGTGTTTCACTAGGTCTTGCTGTCATTTGAAATATTTCATCCTTTAATTCTCTAGATTTGCAATAGCCTTGATATTTTTTTAGAAAAGCAGTTTTCATATGATCCAAGTCGTTTATAACACCTCCACCTAATCCCATAAACCTTCGTAGAGTTGCTCCTTTTAATGTGGAGGGAAATAATTTTAGTTTTTGGGGATCGGTGGTATATGTTAACACTCAAGTTGTTCCCCAAAACTTGTGAAAATGGAATACGGTCGAGGTAACCACTAACCAATCTTTTAGATGAAATTTCTAGCCAAACTGCATCCAGAGAGGGCTCTCTCTTTATAATTTAACTTTGTTTTTTGAAGTATTTTATGTTAGTTATGATGTGTAGAGTTTTGTTTTAAGTTTGTTTGGATGGTGATTTTAAACAGAGCTGGGATGAAAGTCTGAAACAATTTATTCCATTGGGAAAATGGAGTCTATGAAGATGGACTGCTAAGTGTGTTTCTCTGATAAAAGGAAATACTACAGACCAAGATAATCAATTTGGGAACAATATTGAAATATGGAAATTGATGGAATGTAAGCCAGTGGGTTAAGGGAAATCAAGAATCCTTCATCATGATGGTAGAGGGAAAGTGCATGAATATATTCAAGGAGTAGTAAAGAATTCCTTGGCAATTTTCAAAGTGAAAGAATTAGTGGAAACATAAGCATCTAAGAATTTATGTTTATCCTAATTCTGAAGAAAACATAAATAACAGCAGGAATTGAACACATAGTGTATTTAAACAAGTTCTGGGCTATTCTTTTTCCCTGTTGTTAAGATTATGAAACATATATGAAATTTGCAAACATAGAAAACACAAAACACAGTTTAGAATAACTTATTGATCCAAAGAAAGACACAGGAATTCTGTAGTAGAGCCTAGAACATCAAATCCACATTCAGACGGTCCAGCAGCAGTGCACTTCAACAGCCTTTGTATTAAAAAATATCAGAGTTACAGCGCGGTCCAAAAAGGAAAAACACCAACCCCGAATACATTCCTTGGGGAGGTATTTATACAAAAAGAGAGTTACAAAATATCTTGTGGATAAGATATGAAGCAATCACTTCCTTCACCTACTCTGACAAGGGAATAAATGCAGAAATAAATGTAGGAGTAACTATTTCTCTGCTGGCTGCTTTAACTGATAAGATATTTTTGACTTTTCAATTCAAGAAGCCGGCTGGTAGCTGTGTCTTTACTTTGCGTTCCTACATTGTTGTCCTGATCCTTTTACCTTCTCTTGATTTAGCTTTAACGCATCCTATTCCTCACTTGAGCTCCTTCCTCTATTGTTTTCATCTTTATTATATCTGCCACGTGTCTTGTTATTTGATCAAGTGTAGATAAATAGAAAAATCCAAATCACCTAGCTAAAATTTCCAGCATAATCTGCTACCGTTGGTCTGTTGGCAACTGATGTCTTTGTATTTTTACAAGTGTTTCATCAGCCTCAGTATACCTGTAGAAGTTAGGCTTGACTTCAAAAAGATGATTTATTTCATGTTCAATATAAAACAAATTTTCCAATTTGTCATATAAACTCTGTCCGGAGGGAGGTCCTATGTCTTCTGAAGTGCTAGATGATGCCGTGATCTGATTTGTAGCATACATGTCTACCCTGTGAGCATACTGTTGATGTGATAACAGTCTTTGATTGCTGGTTAGTAAACTGGGTAGACCCTTCTGCTGCAAGACTGTGAACTTCTCTGTGAAGGCATTAATCTCCATCTGCATCTCTTGGCACTTCCTTTCCAAAGTCTGTACAAAATTCCTCATTGTTAGCACCTTCTTCACTGTCAAAATGGTGCCTGTTCTGTTTGAGATCTCCAAAGCTGCTAGCTGTTCTTTAGTATGGGTATTCAAAAAATGGATCAATCTATTGGCCTGCTCAAGCATATTTCCCAATGATGCCCTGACGCTTTGAATTTCCACTTGGGCCCTTTCTATCAATTCTATTTGTTCACGGATTGTTTGAATTGATTGCCATTGGTCTGTAATAGACTGGCCAATCTTGCTCCACAAATCATTTTGATGTCTGCTAGAGGTTTATGCAAGGTGAGATCCTTTTCCAATGATTTCACCTTGTTCTCCAGGGCCTTTACCTCTCTGGTTTTTTCTGCCATTGTTATTTTTGACTTGTCATAGCTCACCTCTAGTTTGGCTAGTTTTTCTTTTGCCTCTTTGAGCTTTGACATTTGAGCTTATAGCTCTTTTACTACTTTCATTGTTTCTTCCATCCTCATGCTGGTCTCTGGCTCTATTGTTGCTGCTGCTGAAGCATCTGTAGCTGTTGTACTTGTTGTTGGCGTTGGCACAGTGGGAGGGATTGCTGCTGTGTCTGTGGAGGGAGCAGTGATAATTGTTGGAGTTGTTTCAGGTGGCTGGGAGGTCGACTCTCCCTGCTTGGCATGCAATGCTTTCTCCAACTCTTGCTCTGTTTGAATTATCCTTTGATTCATCCTCATCAACAAATCCATTACATCTTCTTCTGCCTTTTCCTGTGCCAGTTCTGTTGTTTGTGGGTGCATGGTGATAGGCAGCTTCAATTTCTTCCTAAGGGCAGCAATATCTTCCTCCTTCTTCTTTATCAGTGCTTTGATGCCCTTGGCATCCTTGGGATCATGTCCCAACTCAATAATTATCTCTTCTAGAGTCTTTATTTTGTTGTCTTTGGCTAAAGAAGAGATCTTCTCCAAATCCAATTAGGCAGATGTATTACTTAATGACTCTTTCAATTGGTGGGCCAGCATTGCCTTGCTTGCCAATGTAGCATAGACCATTTCACCAGTTTGTTTGTGCAATTCTATCTGGTCCATTGGGTGTATATCTTTGGCAAGGACCTATAAATTGGTCCTTATGTAGTCAGCTGTAGACTGTGGTTGCTGAACCTTAGGCTTAAAATGAGTTAAAATCATCTTCTTCTCCTTAATGTCATAAGCTGCCATTAGTCTTTGTTGTTTGGAGGGTGTCATTTTGAGAAATTGATCATACAACTGAATTCTCAATGACTCATTTTGGGCCTTAATCTCCATGAATGTTTGTTTGATGTTAGATCGTTTCTTAGTTTGCGACCTTGAGGAGGAAACTTGCATCGCATGCTGCCTCTCCACTTCTTGCCTGAGAGAGCTGGTGGATTTTTGTTGGCTGATGGCCCTCTCTCCTCTTGTGCTTTCTGTGATTTCTTACACAATGTCCTCTTCAGGTAGAGGATCTACCCTTTGTATTTTGGCCTCTTGCTGTTCTGTTGAGCCACTTGCAAGTGTGGTCTCTTCTCTGTCTCTTTTCTTACTTATTTCCTCAGGAAGAGGAGTTTGCAGTGCTGGTACTTCTGGTTCTTCTGCCTGTAGTGAAGGGGCTTGCCCTTGACTGTGTTCCTTTGAGGTAGTTGGCTATTCTTCCATTGTTTCTTGCTCTGTAACTACTATCTCCTTGCCCTTTGTTGTCCCTGTTGTTGGTGTAGTCCTTTCTTGGGCAACTTGTTGTGAAGTTGTAGCAGTTGATGAGCCTTCCCTAGTTTGCTGTGGTATTTTGAATGACACCTGCCCAAAAGAATCTAAGTAAAGAGTTTTTCTCCAGATTTTTCATAGTTTGTTCCATTTTCTCTTCCTCGGTGAGCTCTTCAACTAGTGTGCCCTCCACCCACTCATCTTGGTTGGAAAACTGTTCTATTTCAGGGATGCTGCAATGTTCATAGGGTGCCAGCCTATATTTTATCCTTCTTGCATTGATAAAGCCATTTGGGTCGTAGGGTACCCACCAAAAGCTTCTCTTTAGTCTGAGTGTTTGACCCAATATTTCATCAACATCCTTCCATCCATCTTTTTTGTTCATGACATATGGGCCTGACTGGTCTCTCAATTTCAACTGGGCCTTTTTCTTTGTGCTATGGAAGTGAGTCAAATCTGAATTGATGAATTGCCTGAAATATTCCAAGGCAAACAGTCTCATTGGCACATACCTTGGCAGCCTATAGGGGCATAGCTCATAGCCATATATCCTGATAATAGTGTGATTCTGGTAAAAGTACCAGTCACCTATTTTATAGTTTTTGGAGAGCTGTAATATCTTTTGCATATCATATGTCAGTCTAGGAGGAGGAGTTCTCCTCAGGAGAGAAGAGACTAGGTATACAAACATATCAATAAACTCACAATAAGAGTAGGGACAGTTCCGGACTTCATGAAAGATTGAGGTCCAAAAAATCACAGACCTCTTTTCCCCTTTATGGTCCAATTTTCTAATGGGAAATTGGAAACTATCTGGCTGATAATATAAGAACAGATGATAGATATAGGATGAATACTTGAAGACTCCCTCCCCGTCTAGATTCAACAATTGGTCATGTATCTTATTGGCAATGAATTTGGCATAGTTGTATTTGACAGCAGGGGGCTGCCCTGGGGTAAATATAGACATTAAAACCAATATAGTTTGATCAATATGTTCACTTGTCTTGAACCCCAGAACAAAAGATATCATGTCAACAACCAATCTACCCACTTCATTGAAAGATGCATAGTGAAAAGGAGGTGGCTCCTTAGGCTGGCGATCTGCTCTCATAAATACTTGGGCAATTATGGTTATCTCTGAGCTGGAGAGTTTGGGACCTTCATCCAGCAAGAATTTCATAGTAAAAGGAAACTGGAGCTGAGTTGGTTTGAAGTTCATCATTTGATTTATGGAGTCAGGAGTTATATGAAAGAGGGTAGTTCCAGATGGAGTTGGCTCATAGTTCTCACAGCAAAGGTGAATTATCTCAGGGAAAATATTGACAGAGGGGAGGTAGTATATGGGTAGGTTTGATTCCCATATGCCATACACATCATTTTGGCTTAGGTAATTGTTTCTGAGCTCACAGAATGCTTGTAGATTGTTTTGGTAGCCTACTAAGTCTTGGATTAGATAGTCTTTATCAGCTAAGGGCAGATGTTCCAATTCCTTGTGGGGTGCATTAAGAGGAGTGATATTCAAGGCTACTGGACCTTCCATAGCTTAATTCTTTTGCTTTTTAAATATTGAATTTCTTGGCTCTGCGTAAGAAAAACAGGCAAAACAATAGCTCTGTGGATTTTCTCCAGGAATTTCACCGTGAAACTGGTTTGTTGGCTTGTCTTTAGCTCCGTGAATAGAAATTAGATGGAGAGACAGAACTTGTCGGCTTCTTTGGCACAATGGGCGACAATTGTGGGCAAAAGGCAGTTTTCGGGGTTTCTTGGAGAATTTGCAAGGCCGAACAAGCTTAATTTTAGCTCAGTGTGCGGATTTGTGGTGAAATTTGGCAAGAAAGAGGTTATGGTGGGTATTTTTGGCAGCAACACAATGTTTTTTCTTCAAATTCCAGGTTCTGTGGGAAATTTTACATCGAAAACCAACGAAAAATAGGGTTCGAGAGTAAATTGGTGTAAATACCTGTTTTAACGGCGGAATGGTTGATTTGCAGGCGACAAGACGAGCCGAGGGGCCGAGCTATGGAGTAAAAACTGCTGGGTGGCGGACTGTATGGTGAAAATGCTCTTTTGGATGTAAATTAGCATGCACAAGTCGTGTAGAGAAAACAAAGAGAAATGAGTGAAAATAACGTTTTCACCTCTTTTTACCCAAATTTTTGACTTTGGCGGGTTTTGGTGCGCTTTTCTCTGATGACGTCAGCATGACATAATTTTGTCGTGTAGCGGGGTAAAAAAGATGACATGGTAGGTGACCTGGCGGGTGACGTGTCAGGTGACATCAACAGATGACAGGGATGTGTCGTGGCAGACAGACAGGCGGCAACGTGGGTGACGTCATCAGATGACGTAGGCATGACATCAATGGGGAGGCAGTGGGGTGGTAAGCGGTATTCCCTGCACCGCCTTTGGAGGGAAGTGGTATTGGAGGAGGGGGCTTCGAACATGCTGGGCGCCTGACATGCATCCTCGGTACGGCGGAAATACCGCCCATCCCCCGGATGCTATCGTTCGGCAGTTAAGGGCTTCCGATATCACCGACAGCCATTGGATCTGTCGACGATGATCGGACGGTCAGCGGGTGATGGAGGTGGCGACGACTTATCTCTGGGGGACCCGCTGTAATATTTCGTGTTTTGTAATGTTTTACGGGGTGTATGGTAAACTTTGGTTAAATGGGTTTTGGGGGTAAAGTATGCGGTTTTGGCTATTCATTTAGCTAGGAGCTAAACAAGTCCCGACAGGGCGCGTGGAGGGTTGTTATTGGCCCCGGATGGACCAATAACTCCCGAAAAAAATTTAAAATATAGCTTATAGTTAGCCAAAGGTCGGGGTATTAGATATTTAGGGATTTTGTGTAATTTTACATAGTAAGGGAGGGGAAATATTCACATAGGAGCTATATAATAGTGTTAGTAGGTTAATATGACTATGTGGAATGGATATGTATGGATTAGGCTAAGGTTATAGAGTAAAAAATTAGGCATGGGGGGAATGAAGGATATCAAGTTATGAAGTCTAGGAAACTTTGGCAAAATGGAATAGAAACATTTTACACAAGAAATGTGGCTTGTTTTTCCTAGGTGAAAACATAGTTTCACTTAGTTTTTTCCATGAAATGAAGTGGACTAAGGGTAGTGAGCAGATCTCATTGTCCGTGGGGGGATGTTAGTAAGTGTTTTTTGGAAAAATGAGGAGGGAAATTAGTCATGCTCCATTTATTTTGTAACCACCTTGCCATAGCACCTTATGATATTTATGAGATGAAACTTGTTGCAATAGGACCAAATTGCCCATAAGCCTGCTTCTACAACATCAAAACTGCCTACCCAGCCTAGTACACCTAACATTTTTTCTTCATTTTCATTGGGTGCATTTGAACTAGCAAACCCTGATTCTTCCCTTTTCTTTTAGCTGCCCTCCTATCTAAGTCTACCCTTATCTCATCCGGGGCTCAGATTAAGCTGTTGAGACCCTTTGCTTCTCTACCTAACTACTTGTCTGCCAAGCTTGAGCTCTTTGTACAAACCTTTATTCTCTATTCTAAGACAAGTAAATTCAAACATGATCTAGCCAGGATTACACTGTCTGGCTATTCATCAACTGTGGCAAGAGTCAACCACCTATACATAGTGAAATTCTTCAAAATATGGAACCTTTGCAGCATGGAAAGGATGAACATATTTCGCACTTCTCCAGACAATCATGAAAAATGAAACGTATTGGTATAGGAAGCTAATAGTGGCTCCACTTGGGGATGGATTTTCCTAGTGAAAAGTCAAGAACAACAGGTCAGATGGCCCTATATTCAGTTCTTGTTGTATTCTGAAATTTCTCCTTTGCTGTTTGCAAAATGGTTCCTCTGCAATGTCTGCATTTCTCATGAACTCATTCCAATAATTGTAGCTCTGTTTTGGGTAGTCTGTTTGATTATTTCTCATCATTTTCATAGCTCCCAAGTCTGCTTCTTTA
This sequence comes from Pinus taeda, assembly GCA_000404065.3. NCBI lineage: Eukaryota > Viridiplantae > Streptophyta > Pinopsida > Pinales > Pinaceae > Pinus > Pinus taeda. The sequence goes on from APFE030846746.1 coordinate 152,761, forward strand.
GCTTCTTCTGATAGGCTTAAAATGCAATACCCAAAGGTGGCACAATTCCTTGTCTTTTCCTCAAAATTTGTTGTAACCTATTTCCTATCCTATTTCTATAATAAACTGCGGAAAGTAAACACTACTATGTACAAATTGAAATGCTGCTATTTTTAACAAAGTGGCTCAAAATAATGCTTCAGCATTCTACCATTGACTGGTCCATCATCTGCCTCTGTACCATCCAGGCTTTTCAAAAAGTAGGTGTTATTTCCTTGTACAGTTTGAATGATAAATGGTCCTCTCCATAAGAAATCAAAATTTCCATGTTTCCCCTATCTTCTCTTATGGAATCCCACTTTAAAACTTTATCCCCAATCAAGAAATCCTCTACTTTGGTTCTTTTCTCAAATATCTTTTTAAGATTTTCTTGTAGAACTTGAGCTCTGTGATAGACCTCCTCTCTTGTCTGCTGCAAGTAAATAGTTTGATTGATCCTTCTTTGAATATCATTAGGTTCTGCCTGTATCTCTTGTAGCAACTTTATCACTGGGATTCCCAAGGAAGAAGGGAATACTGCCTCCATTCCATAAACCAATTGATAGGGACTGGTCCCAATAGATCTCTTAGTGGTCAATCTGTCTGCCCATAGTGCATTTACAAGCTTTTTATGCCAATTTTTCTTGTTCTCCTCCAAGATTTTCTTAATGATGTTGATCAAGCTCTTGTTGGAGGATTTATCTAGGCCATTACCTTGAGGGTAATAGGTTGTAGAATGGCCCAAGGTAATGTGGTATTTATGACAGAAATTAATCATTCTCTTAGACTTAGAGGCAGCAACATTGTCTGTAATAATTTTCTCAGGGTGGCCAAACCTAGACAAGATGTTGGTCTCAAGGAATTGCATGATTACTGAGTCATTGGCTTGTCTACAAGGGATGGCCTCTATCCACTTGGTAAAATAGTCTGTAGTAGTCAAAATCCATTTGTGCTGGACAGATGATGAAGGGTGGATTTACGCAATGAAGTCTAAACCCCATTGTTGAAATGGTTTTAAGTGGAAATGGGCTTGAGGGGCAAAGGCAACAACTTTTTCTTGCCTTAAAAAATTTGGCATTTGTGGCAAGAAGTTACATATTTTTTCACATCAGCAAATAGGGTGGGCCAATAAAATCCAGTCCTTAGGATTTTATCAGCAATTTATTTCCAATATAAATGTCCACCACAATCCCCTGCATGAAATTCTTTAAGCACTTTGTCAGTTTCTTCTTTGATTAGACAATTTAATAAAACACCTTCATGATTTTTCCAAAAGAGAGCATGATCTAAAATGTAGAACTTGGAAGCTTTCATTTTCAAAAATCTTTTCTTAGTTCTGGATAATCCTGGAGGAGCTTGCAGGTTTAATAATACAAAAGATATGTTAGCATACTAGGGTGATTGTAAAAAGGCTTGATTGATCTGTGGAGTCGCCATCTCCTGCTCATTATCCAGTTGATTTATGTCAAGGGCTTGAAAGTTAGTTTTAGTCATGAGTTTAGCTAGTCCTTGTCCTTTTATCAGTTTTTTTGGTTTGATTTCAATGTCATATTCCAGTATGGTAGCTATCCATTTGCCCCTTTTGCCTTCAATTCCTTCTTGGGTTAGGATGTCTTTAACAACAGTGTTGGGCACATAAGCAATCACATGAGAGTACAAGATGTAAACTCTAAAGTCCTTGATGGCCTTTACAAGTGCATATGCTTGTTTCTCCATAATCTAATATTTGAGTGGAGCATCTCTAAGGGCTTTGCTGAAAAAGGCTATGGGTTTTTCACATCCATGTTCATCCTTTTGAAGAAAAACAACAACAATTATGTGTTCTGATGCAAATGAGAATATGATAAAGTCCTTGTCAAAATTTGGACTTTTGAGGACTAGTGTTTGAGTCAAAGCTTTTTTGATTTCTTCAAAGGCTTGTCTAGCTTCTATTGTCCACTTAACCTTGGAGTCTTTTTTCATCATGTTGTTCAACAATCTTATTAGCTCAGCCAGATTTGGTATGAATCTTCTTAGAAAATTGATCTTCCCCAAAAAGGCTTGTAGTTCTTTAATGTTTCTAGGGTGAGAGACTTGTATAATAGCCTGTATTCTGTTTGGATCAATTCTAATACCTTCTTTAGAGATGATATGGCCCAATAATTTTCCTTCTTCTAGGCCAAACAATGATTTCTTTGGATTTAGTGATATACCATATTTTCTGCAAATTAAGAATACTTGCCTGAGATGATTTAGGTGTTCTTGATCTGATTTGGAAAAAGTTGTAAAGTCATCTAGGTAAATGACTGAAAAGTCATGGATTTCTTTAGAAAAAGCTATATCCATGGCTCTTTTAAAAGTTGTTCCTGCATTCTTGAGTCCAAAAGGCATTTTTACATATTTGAATGTCCCCCAAGGGGTTGTGAAAGCAGTTTTATCTTGGTCATCAGGGTGCATTAGGATCTTGGGAATCCATCTAACAATGATATCCTTGAAGCACCCACTACCCTTTGTAGAATGTGATCCATTTTGGGTAAAGGGTAATTATCCTTTAAAGAGACTTTGTTCAAATTTCTCAAATCAACACACAGCCTAATCTCCCCTGTATTCTTTCTAGTGGGCACTAAATTTGAAACCCATTCGGAAAATCTGATTGGAGCTATAATTCCAGCTTCATACATTCTCTTAACTTCTTTCTCAATCAAAGGGAACAACACAGGGTTGACCCTCCTAAGTTTTTGTTTGAAAGGTTTTTGGTATTCTTTGAGAGGTATGGTGTGTTGGATGACTGCAGTGTCATAAGACTTTAGGTCCTCATAACTCCATGCAAAAACATCTTGAAATTCTTTGAATAGTTCAGTATACTTGAGTTTTTGGTGAGGAGGTAGAGCTTTGGACAATTTTATCATTTTGGGATTCTCTGCAGTTCCTAAATTACAGTCCTCAATTTCTGTGTTTAATGGCTACATTTTAGGTTTCCTAGAGATGCCATTTGAGTCAAAATAGTCCTCTAAAGGAGTGAGGCCTATAGGTAGAAAATTATCCTTTAACTCAATGACTTCAGATTCTGCTCCAATGGCATCCTCACATTCTTTTTCTTACAGTTCTTGTAAATCGGTTTTAGTAAACTTAGTGGGATTTGGAATTTGGTTTGTTGTTTCAGCAGAGATATGTGTTTCAATTTTGTCTATTTTATTGCTTTCATCTATTGTGTTGGTATCCATTTTTGTGCTTGAGAACTCCTCTTTCAAAGTTAGGAAATTGTTGATTTGTGTGTCATTTTCAAACACCTGCCAGTTTTTAACATTACCTGGTACAACAAGTCTATGTTTGATTTCGGCAATGAATTGGTGATTAGGCTTAAATGGAAATTTGCAAGTACTGGAAAAGGTTGCTAGACTATGAGCATGCAAATTTTGGTCCATTGTAGCAGCTCTGTATGATCTCAGCCTAAGATCATTTGTAATGAAATTACCCTTTATTTGTTGAATGATGAGGTCAGAATCTCCCAAAATTGATATTCGAGTTGCACCTAAGCTTTTGATCACTTTGAGCCCTAAGAGGAGGGCTTCATATTCGGCCATGTTGTTAGTGCATCTAAAATTCAATCTATATGCATGACCCTCAGCGTGGTCATCCTTCATATTGTGTATCCAAATCCTTGCCCCTGCTCCTAGCTTATTAACAGATCCATCAAATTCTAGATACCATAGGTTTTCTTGATTGGAACTACTATTAGGAGTTTTTTCAATTTGCTCAGCAGGAAAAGTTGGATTTTCAGTCTCATGGGATTCCTCATGTGTGACTATCAATTTATTGTTCTCAGAGACTTCTTGAATCTGAACTGTGGATTCTTTATCTAGGAATTCATCCTGACTTAAAGCCAAAATTTTACTATTAGTTGGGGTATGAATCTGAGTGTTGTACAAGATAAAAGAGTCCATGTCTGAATGCATAGAATAAATGGGAAAGTTTTGGGGTTTTTCTTGACTACTTACCACATACTTCATCAAAGTTTCTTGGTATAGCCTCTTAGGCTGGACGAAGACTGAGATGGTGGCATAAGACATGTCCAATTGCAAGGATCCCTGTAGCTTGGCACCCCAGGATTTAGATAACAACATTCCATACATGGGTGGAATATCAACTATCACCACATCCATCAAAATTGTCTTGGCTGGATATTGGACTAATGACACACACAGATCCTTGATTAAGCCCAGACATTGGACCTGACTGGAATCAATGGAAAATAGGTCTTTGTATGACATTGTGATATCTAGGTCCAACTTTTCCATGACAGATTTAGGCATTAGTTTATGGGAAGCTCCTGAATCAAACATTGCATTATGAAGCACCTTGTCATGAATATTTAAACTTACATAGAAGGGAGGGACCCCTCCATCTACTGATTTACCATTTGCTTCAGGGCCAAATATAAGTTTTGGTTGATCATCAAGGATATTCACTGAATATTTGTTTTCTGAAATTTGTAATGATCTGCTGATTTGTTCTCTAAAAACTTCATGCCTAGCCAATTCAGACAATGGGATGGCTACTTTTAACTTACTTATTTCAGTCTCCATATTAAAGGGTTTTCTGTTTGTATTTTGACATTTTGGGCAGCAAGGTTGTGTTTTTCAACTAGGTTTTGAACAACTACATCTTTTACTAGAATTTTATGATGAGTTGGAGTTACTTGCACACCATCTTCCAAAGGTTCCTCTACAATTTCTCTGAGTGGAGAAACAGATGAAGAGCGTTGTTTTGATTTATCTTTGTCTAAAATATCTTCAACTGCTGGACTATTTGGACTGGAAGTTGATTTAGGGATAGTTCGTATATGAGAATCCTTGAGTTTGGTTTTGGTAGGTTGCTTTATTGTCTTCTGCTTGGGATCATCAGGGATGTCTATTCTCCTACTTCTCAAGTTATACTGCTTATGGACATCATACACAGTTGTGTCATACCCTTCCTTAAAATCAAAGGATTCCCTTGATTGCATTTGAAACTGACTAAGAGTATAAGCCTCTTGATCTTCTTGAGTCAGGAAAATTTGATGTCCACTATTGAGACCCATTAGGTTAATGTGGGGGTCCTCTGTTGGTTCACTAGATGTGGAGGCTTTTGCATAGTTTTCTTGGAAGGGGGGCCTTATGTTTTGTTCTGGACCAACTTTTCCTACATTGGGATTTTGATTTTTTCTAAAGCTTGGATTTCTTGCATTGCTGCTTGGTTGTCCCTCTCATGAAGATTTTCTCTCAATAGTTTCCACTCTATCTCCCAGTCTGTCCATGCCTTTAATGATTGCATCAAGTTTTTGTTCAAAGGTAGATGGTTCTTCTTTGAAGGTTTTCCTCCTTTCAGATCTAGCTCAATTTCGTTTAGAAATCAGATTGGCTTCCACGCTCACAGCTATGCTTTGCATATCTTCAAGGCTAGGAGGAGCTCTCTCCCTGAGCTGGTAAGCCATGTCCGAATCAAATCCATCAGGGAATTTGATCAATGCTAAGTCTGGTGGTTTTCTAAGATTTATTGGAATAGCAAGGTAGGTATTGTTGAATCTGGCACAATAATCTTGGACACTTTCCTGTGGGCCTCTCTTCAAGTTCTCATATTTTGTTCAGATGTGTAAAGGGTCTTTTTTCTTTTCCCATCTGTTCAGGAAAGTCTGATAAAGGGCATCTGGATTAGCTATTGTGTTTGCAGGGAGTGCCCTAAACCAGGTCCTTACATCACCAGTTAAGCTCTGGACGAAAATCTTCATCCTGACATCATCATCATCAATCTCATACTTTTCAAAATAATCTGTCATCTTCTTGGTATGTTGTTGAGTAGTGTAAGTGCTAGTACCATCAAAATAGGTAATTTTGCTCTAATAATTCTGTGGCATAGCCCCTGGATTGGTAGGCAACTACAGGGGAGCATATTGATTTGCCATATTAGCAAGAAAAAGTGGGACAACTGGAAGCACAGGGATAATAGCTGAGATAAGTGTTGTGGATGGAGGGGTGGAAAAGAGGTTTTGGAGTGATAATGGTGAACTGGAAGAAGCTACAACAATAGGAAGAAAGGCTTGAGATTTTACAGTAGTGAGTTGAGCTTGAATAGGTTTCTGCCGAGGTGTTTCAAGATTTGAATTAGTAGAACTTTCTTGATTTTCAGGTTTCCTAAGGCTCTTAGGAATCAAATTCGGATTGTCAAAAATGGCTGGAGGATTTGGGTGTCGGTTTAACCTAGTGTAACAAGTTTTCTTCTTTGGAGCCAACTTCTAAAAATATATTGTTGTTTTTTCTGGGAATATTTAGAGGATACAAATTTTGACCATATCTTGAAGGAAGCTCTTAAAATGTAGGAGGAGTAGGGCTTTCCTTCAGGTAGGTTTGAAATAAGGATGGCCAAACAAATCTTTGAGACAACTGTTTAAAATATAAAGCTAAACTGGAGTTAGACTGAAGTAGCTTTTATTTACTCTTGTGATTGCATAGCAAAGACAGTTTCAAAGGCTTCCTAGCTAACTTTAGGCTCCATCTGTAGCTTTAGAAACTAGACAGTAGTAACAAACATTCATTCAATTCCCCAGCGGAGTCACCAATGATGTTATCACTTAGGTTGTTCCCCAAAAATTGTGGGAAAAGGGAATACAGCCGAGGTAACCACTAACCAATATTTTAGATGCAGCTTCTAGCCAAACTGCATCCAGAGAGGGCTCTCTCTTTATAATTTAGCTTTGTTTTTTGAAGTATTTTATGCTAGTTATGGTGTGCAGGGTTTTGTTTTATGTTTGTTGGATTGTGATTTTAAATAGAGCTAGGATGCAATTCTGAAATAGTTTATTCCATTGGGAAAATGGAGTCTATGAGGATGGACTTCTAAGTGCGTTTCTCTGATAAAGGGCAATATTACAGAGAAAGATAATCGATTTTGGAACAATTTTAAAATCTAGAAATTGATGGAATGTAAGCTAGTGGATGAAGGGCAGTTAAGAATCCTTCATCATGATGGCAGAGGGAAAGTGCATGAATATTATCAAGGAGCAGTAAATAATTCCTTGGCAATTTTCAAAGTGAAAGAATCAGTGGAAACAGAAGCATCTAAGAATTCCTGTTTATCCTAATTCTAAAGAAAACATAAATAACAATAGGGATTGAACACAGAGTGTATTTAAACAAGTTCTGGGCTATTCTTTTTCCCTGTTACTAAGATTATGAAACATATATGAAATTTGCAAACACAGAAAACACAAAACACAGTTTAGAACAACTTATTGATCCATAGAAAGACACAGGAATTCTGTAGCAGAGCCCAAAACATCAAATCCACATTCAGACGGTCCAGCAGCAGTGCACTTCAACAGCCTTTGTATTAAAAAATCTCAGAGCTACAACGTGGTTCAGAGAGGAATATCACCAACCCCGAATACATTTCTTGGGGAGGTATTTATACAAAAGAGAGTTACAAAATATCTTGTGGATAAGATATGAAACAATAACTTCCTTCACCTACTCTGACAAGGGAATAAATGTAGGAATAAATGTAGGAGTAATTGTTGTTGTGCTGGCTGCTTTAACTGATAAGATATTTTTGACTTTTTAATTCAGGAAGTCGGCTGGTAGCTGTGTCTTTACTTTGCGTTCCTGTGTTGCTTGATTCTGCTTTAATGCGTCCTAGTCCTCGCTTGACCTCCTTCCTCTATTGTTCTCATCTTTATTATATCTGCCACGTGTTTTATTATTTTAACAAATGTAGATAAAAGGAAAAATCCAAATTACCTTGGTAAAATTTCCAGCATGCTCTACCAAAATTGGTCTGTTGGCAACTGATGTATTTGTATTTTTACTAGTGTTTCATCAGCCTCAGTATACTTGTAGAAGTTGGGCTTGACTTCAAAAAGATGATTTATTTCATGTTCAATATAGAACAAATTTTCCAATTTGTCATATAAACTCTGTCCGGAGGGAGGTCCTGTGTCTTCTAAAGTGCTTGATGATGCTGTGATCTGATTTGTAACATATGTGTTTACCCTGTGAGCATATTGTTGATGTGTTAACAGTCTTTGATTGCTAGTTAGTAAACTGGGTAGACCCTTCTGTTGCAAGACTGTAAACTTCTCTGTGAAGGCATTTATCTCCATCTGCATTTCTTGGCACTTCCTTTCCAAATTCTATATAAAATTCCTCATTGTTAGCACCTTTTTCACTGTCAAAATGGTGCCTGTTCTGTCCACGATCTCCAAAGCTGCTAGCTGTTCTTTAGTATGATTATTCAAAAAATGGATCAGTCTATTGGCCTACTCAGGCATGTTTCCTGATGATGCCCTAGCCCTTTGAGTTTCCACTTGGGCCCTTTCTATCAATTCTATTTGTTCATGGATCATTTGAATTGATTGCCATTGGTCAGTGATAGACTAGCCAATTTTGGTCCACAAAATTGTTTTGATGTCTGCTAGAGGTTTATGCAAGGTGAAATCCTTTTCCAATGATTTCACCTTGTTCTCTAGGGCCTTTACCTCTCTGGTTTTCTCTGCCACTGTTATCTTGGATTTGTCATAGCTTACCTCTAGTCTAGCCAGTTTTTCTTTTGCCTCTTTAAGCTCTGACATTTGGGCCTCCAGCTCTTTTACTGCTTTCATTAATTCCTCCATGCCCATGTTGGTATCTGGCCCTGTTGTTGCTGCTGAAGCTGAGGTACCTACTGTTGATGCTGGAATAGTAGGAGGGACTGTTGTTGTAACTATGGGGGGAGCAATGGTACCTGTTGGAGCTATTTCAAGTGGTTGGGAGGTCGACTCTCCCTGCTTCTCTTTAATTGCTTTCTCCAATGCCTGCTTTGTTTCTGCCAATCTCTCATTCATCCTTATTAGTAAACTTACCATGTCCTCCTCTTCTTTCTGCTGTGCAACTTCTGAAGTTTGTGGATGCACTGTAATTGGCAGCTTCAATTGCCTTTTGAGGGCTGCAATGTCCTCCTCCTTCTTCATTATTAGTTCTTTGATGCCCTTTGCATCTTTAGGATTATGCCCAAGCTCGATTATAATTTCTTCTAAGTACTTAATCCTATTGTCCTTAGCTAAGGAGGAAGCCTTTTCCAATTCTAATTGGGTAGAGGTATTGTGTAATGAATTTTGCAGTTTGTGAGCGAGCAATGCCTTACCTGCCAAGGTGGAGTACACCATCTCCCCAGTTTTCTTATGTAATTCAATCTTGTCAATTGGGTGGATATCTTTAGAGAAAAATTCCAGATTGATTCTTATATAATCAGCAGCTGACTGGGGTTGCTGTGTCTTTGGCTTGAAATGACTGAGGATCATTTTCTTTTCCTGAATATCATAAGCAGCCATTAGCCTTTGCTGATTGGTGGGTGTTATCCTCATTAGATGATTATAAAGTTGCATCCTTACTGGATCATTTTTTGCTTTTATTTCAGTGAAAGTTTTCTTGATATCTGAGCTTTGCTTGCTTTGAGGCCTGGTGGATGAAACTTCCATGCTATGTTGCCTCTCTAGCTCTTGATGGAATGAGTTAATTGATGTACAAGGTAATGGGGAAGTTTTTTGCTCGGTCCTTTCCTCATCTCTCATGCTACTTGTGGTATCTTCCAAAAATTCCTCCTCAGAATAGGGATTCAACCTCTGCCTCTTATCTCCCGGCTATTCTGATGGTCCACTAGCAGGGGAATCCTCTTCTCTGTCTCTCTTTCTGCTCTTTTCCTCATTTTGAGGAGTCTGTAGCACAGGGGCTTCTAATGCCTTGGTTTGAGCTGGGGGAGCTTGCCCTTGACCCTGTTCTTTTGATGTGGTGGGCTGATCTGCCATGGTTTGTTATTCTGTATCCATCACTTCCTTGCCCTTTGCTGCTCCTGAACTAGCCTTTTGTGATGCTTGCTGTGAGCTCTCAGTAAAAGATGTATCACCTCCAATGTGCTAGGGCAGCTTGAAGGGTCCCTGTCCAAAAGAGTCCAGGTCAAGTGTTTTTTCAAGCTCTTCCATTTCCTTTTCCAATTTCTCTTCCTCAATTATCTCTTCAAATAATGTGCCCTCTAGCCACTCTTATTGATTAGCATATTGTTGGATTTCAGGGATTTAACAATGAACATATGCTGGCAGCTTATTTTTCACTTTCCTATAACTTATGAAATGATTGGGATCATATGGTGCCCAATAGAAACTTTGTTTTAGCTTGAGTCTGTGCCCTAAAGTCTCATCAGCCTCTTGCCAGGCTTCCCTTTTATTGAAGGTGAAAGGGCCTAGTTGATTTCTTATTTTAAGCTGTGCCTTTTTCTTGGCCTCACAGAAATGGATTACATCTTCTTGGATAAATTGTCTGAAGTATTCCAGGGCAAACAATTGCATTGGCACATATTTTGGCAATTTGTAGGGGCACAACTCACAACCATATATCCGGATCACTGTGTGATTATGGTAAAAGTACGAGTCACCTATGCTATAGCTCTTAGAGAGATGTAGAATTCTCTGCCTTTATCTGGGGGACTTGTTATCAGTAAAGAGGTGGCTGGATATATGAGTAGATCAATGAATTCACAATAAGTATAAGGAGAAAAGTAAACATGGTGGAAGACTGGGTCTAGAAGATTACAGACCTTGTCTCTCCTTTGACATCTAATTTTCTGAGGGGAACTTGAAAACTATCTGGCTGATAGTAGAGCAACAAATGATATATGTATGATGTGTATTTAAACACTCTTTCTCTATCCATGCTCATGAATTGCTCATGGATCTTATCAGCTATGAAGCTAGCATAATCATAGCTGACAGCAGGGGACTGTCCTGGAGTAAAGATGGATAAGAGGACCAATATGGTTTCATCACTAGTTTTGAATCCTAGGATGTAGGCTATCATGTCAATAATAAACTTTCCTGCTTCATTAAACCAAGTGTCTAGGTATGGAGGAGGTTCCTGAGGTTGACAATTGGGTTTCATAAATATTTTGCCTATTCTGGTTATCTCTGAACTTGGCCATTTGGCACCTTGGTCAAGCAGAAATCCCAAGGAAAGAGGAGTCAGTGGCCCAGTTGGCTTAAAATGCAGCATCTCATTTATAGGCTCAGGGGTGACATAAAATAGAACTGTTCCAGAAGGAGACATCACTGCCCTTTGAGTGGGCTCATAATTGGCATGACATTGGTGAATGAGGTCAGGAAAAACATTGACACAAGGGTGGTAGTACATGGGCATATTGGACTCCCAAATTCCAAAGATGTCAGCTTTGTTTCTGTAGTTGTTTCTGATCTCACGGAAGGCCTGGAGATGAGATTTGTTATCCATTATGTCATTAATCTGGAAATCCTTGTCAGCTAGGGGTAACCATTCAAGTTCTTTATGTGGAGCATTGAGAGGGGCCACATTGAGGGCTACTGGAGCAGGGGCTTCCATCTTATAAATTTTGTTGTGTTTTTATTTGAAATGTGGGTCTTTGTAGCAACAGTGGGCAAAATAGCGGTCCTGGGGCTTTTTACAGAGGAATTGCAAACTGGAGTGCTTTGTTTTGACTTTGTTGGGCAGAATTTGTAGCAGAGAATGCAACTTGGAGGGTTTTTTCAGCAAGGAATGAGTAGCAATAGTTTCAAGGCTTTTCCTTTGGCAGTTACAGACCAAAAATCCCTAGAGATCGGCTTAAATGGGAGAGATTTGCAGAGGGAGAGGGAGTTGGTAGATTTTCTAGTAAAATGTGGGCAAAATAGTAGTTTCAGTGGGAAATTTTGCAGAGGGAAGTCAAAACAGGGAGCTTGGGAGCAAGACTCAGGTGAATACCTGTTTTTCTCGGTTTACTGGGCAAATTGTATAGACAAGTAAGCAATGTGCAGGTTTTTTGATGAAAAAGTGGTCCTGGTGTATTTATGTGCAAGCAGCAGGGTGAATTTTAACAAGTTTCTAGGTTGCTCGGACAATTCTATAGCGAAAAATCGAAATTCAGAGGGTTTTTAAGCAGGATTATGGTAAATACCTGTTCTCACAATGCACTAGAGTTACTTACCGATTGGGAGACAACTTGCAGAGTGGGATGCCGAGCTATGGTGGTTGAGGTGACACACTGAAGGTTTGGTGGCGATTTCGTCGTCATATGCATGCACAAGTTTAGTAAAATAATGCAATAACAATGGGTAAAACAATCACTTTCACGGGCGTTCTTAACAAAATTCGGCTTTATGGGCTTTTTGGTGCTTTTTGTGATGATGTCATCATGACGTAGACTTTTTGTCATGCAGCGGGGTACAGAAGGTGACGTGGCGGATGATCTAGCGCTGAGGTGGCAACAGTGACCTGGAGCTGACGTGGATATGATGTCACCGGATGACATCAGCGGCAAGAAGTGAGAGTGGTAAGTGGTATTATCACACCGCTTTTTGGGTAGCGGTGGTTTTGAGCGGTGGGGTTGCGATACAATCGGGTGTGCGATGCGTGTCCCTTGTACGGTGGTGAAACCGCCATTTTCCCGGAACATAAAGTTCGGGCACTGGGGGCATCGTGATATAGCTGCGGACCATTGGATCTGAGAGCCTCGATCCAACGGTTGACGGCAAATGGCAAACAACGGGGCGCGGTACGGCGACCCACCTTAATATATTGGCGCTTTATAATGTTTTTGCGTGGTTTTCGATGCATTTTAGCTCTGGATTGTGGCAGATTGGTTATTCATATAACTGAAGGTTAAATGAAACCCAACGTTTGCATGCATGCTAAGGGTTATTATAAGGTTCCAGGTGAACCTATAATTCTCGAAAATGTTTATTATAGGGCTATATTGCCAAGGGTCAAGATATTAGTTTTTTAGGGGTTTTTTATGTATTTTATACAATAGGGGGAGGGAAAATGTTATATAGGAGATATATAATAGAGTTAGGAGGTTAATATGAATATGTGGAACGGATATGTATGGATGAAGGCTAAGTTTATAGAGTGAAAACTTAGGCATGGGGGAATGAAAGGATACCAAGTTATGAAGTTTAGGAAACTTGGCAAAATGGAATAAAAACATTTTACACAAGAAATGTGGCTTGTTTTGTCTAGGTGAAAACACAGTTTCACTTAGTTTTTTCTATGAAATGAAGTGGACTAAGGGTAGTGAGCAGATCTCATTGTCCTTGGGGGGATGTTAGTAAATGTTTTTGGAAAAATGAGGAGGGAAATTAGTCATGCTCCATTTGTTTTGTAACCACCTTGCCATAGCACCTTATGATTTTTATGAGATGAAACTTGTTCCAAAGGACCAAATTGCTCATAAACCTGCTTCTACAACATCAAAACTGCCTACCCAGCCTAGTACACCTAACATTTTCTCTTCATTTTCATTGGGTGCATTTGAACTAGAAAACCCTGATTCTTCTCTTTTCTTTTAGCTGCCCTCCTATTTAAGTCTACCCTTATCTCTTCCAAGGGCCTAGATTAAGCAGTTGGGCTCTTTTGCTTCTCTACCTAACTACTTGCCTGCCAAGCTTGAACTGTTTGTATAGACCTTTATTCTCTATTCTAAGACGAGCAAATTCAAACATGAACTTGGCCAAGATTAAGTTGTTTGGCCAATCACAAGCTATGATAAGAGTCAAGCAGCTGTACATAGTGAAATTCTTCAAAATATGGAACCTTTGCAGCATGAAAAGGATGAACATATTTGGCACTTCTCCAGACAATCATGAAAAATGAAACCTATTGGTATAGGAACCTAACACCCAACAGGAGGTAGAGCTTGGGTATATGGGCAATTATTTTGCAGAGTACCAGGCCTATGGGTAGGAGTTCAGGGAAGCCCTCTCATTCAGATATTTTGTTCAGCTCCAGTGAGATAGCATACCCCGTGATCATCACAGAGGGTACCGGCATTACCATGATGGCGACACCCATCGTGCAACACGCAGATTCCACTTGCCTACGTTTGATGGCTCATCAAACAGTTTGGCAAAGTCTTGGGTGGAGAAGCTGGAAATTTATTTCTAGCTTAACCAAATGTCAAAGGCAGAGGCCATCAAGGTTGTAACGTTGTATTTGGATGGCGAGGCCCAGGATTGGTGGTTTCATGGGATGGTTACACTAGGGCATTCCACAGTGACGTCATATGCTGAGTTTACCAGGAGACTGATGGAGTGATTTGATCGGAGGGATCCAGAGCAGCATTTCATTGAGCTGACGAGGCTCAAACAGACAGGGAGCCCAAAGACTTACATTGCAAATTTCTTCAGGGTATCCATGATGGTGCCAGACCTATCCACGACACGAAGGGTCTATATGTATGTTGAGGGGTTAGTAGAGCCACTTCGGGGTTTAGTCCGATCCACTAAACCAGCCACACTCTAGGACGCTATCAGTAAGACCCAGGACTTACAGGATGTCTTACCTAGGACCTGGACACCTTACCCCTAGAGACAGAATTCCGATCTAAGGGGAAGGATGTGAGGATTCCACCTCCAAAGGGGAATCGAGGACGAGTACATCTTGATGATGATGCCAGGAGGGAGCTGAAGAAGAAGCAGTTGTGCTTCACTTGTCAGGAGCCATGGGCACCAAGACATAGATGTGCTGCTGGTAAAGCACATTTTATTGAGGTCTTCTCTGAGAGCAGTGGGGAAGAGGATGACAAGGAGGATGTGGAGGTAGGAGATAGCCATGCCGTACAGGGACCTTTTCCACCTCCACCACCAACAGTAGGTGGTGGATCTTTTGCACCCATCGGAGGGGCCCTTACAGTGTTGCGGGGAGTCCCCAAGTATCTGACGCTACGCATACGAGGGATAGTACGTGGCCAACGTGTATCAGTTTTGGTTGACAGTGGGGCAACCCACAACTTCATCAACGCTTAGATGGCTGAGAAGAGAGGTATATAGACAGAGATCTTTGATGGGTTTTCAGTCTTGGTCCTAGGAGATTAGACCATGACGTGTGCTCATTATGTTCCAGAGTTTTCAGTGACGATGGGCAACTACACATTGACTGACTACTTTTTCATGGTTGATATTCCAGACACCAACATGATACTGTGTGTTCAGTGGCTTATCACTCTAGGGAAGGCCATGACAGATTGGAAGACCCTGGAGATGGAGTGGGATGATGAGAAGACAGGGAGGCATGAGAAGATACGGGGACAACACACATACCCGCCTCAGACTGTCTTGGCTCATCGGATGGAGGCAATCTTCCAAAAGGGAGACATAGAGTGGGCATTGGAGCTACGTGCATCAGAGGCAAGAACTACAGGGCAGATGATACACCCAGAGATGCAGTCTATCCTTGATCGGTATGCCATAGTGTTTGTGGAGATTCCACCAAGACAGCCACTAGATTGGGGGTTTGAGCACACCATCGAGCTTGAGCAGGGCATACAGGCCATGATTACCACCCCCTATAAGCACCTTGAGGCCTATCAGGATAAGATTGAGTGGGCTATTCAGGAGTTGCTTGCATTTCCAGATTTCATGCAGCCATTTGTTTTGGAGTGTGATGCGTTGGGAGAGGGGATTGGCTCAGTATTGATGCGGGGAGGTCACCCTATAGCATTTGAGAGCTGGAAGCTCCTTTTGCACGAGAGGTTGTATTCCATATATGAAAAGGAGATGCTAGCCATCATGCATGCATTGGCTAAGTACCGATAGTATTTGGTAGGAAACAGGTTCAGGGTGAGGACTGATGACAACAGCCTCAAGTTCTTTTTGGAGTAGAAGTAGCTATAGGAGAGGCAGCAGAAGTGGATCAGTAAGATCCAAGCATATGAATTTGACATTGAGTATGTTAAAGGTAAGAACAACATGGTAGTAGATGCCCTTTCACGTAGACCAACCACGTTGTCTCTTATGAGCTTGGATACAGATTGGAGGGCTCGACTCTTAGTAGAGTACTCCAAGGACAGATTTGCATGTGAGGTTCTAGATGGGCAGGTGGCAGATGAAAAGTACAGGGTGGTCAATGAGATCATCTACTACAGGGACTATATCTTCTTGACGGAGGGGTCTCAACTCAAGAAGAAGATACTCCACACATCACATGATTCCCCATTGGTAGGACATCAGGGTTTTACCAAAACCTACAGGGCCATTAGGGAGGTTCTCATGGAAGGGCCTCAAGGAGGATGTACTCCAACACATCTAGGAATGCGATGTTTTCTAGAGGAACAAGGGAGAGATGAGCCATCCCGCAGGATTATTGCAGCCTCTTCCCATTCCTGAGGGGAAATGGGAGAGTATTTCGATGGATTTCATCACAAGGTTTCCCATGGTACAGGGCAAGGATTGTATCTTTGTATTCGTCGATAACTGACGAAGTACAAACATTTCTTTGCCATATCCGTACACTATACAGTAGCACAGGTGGCTGAGCTATTCTTCAGGGAGATCTTCAGGCTACATGGTCTTCCTAAGACCATCGTCAGTGACAAGGACAACCATTTCATGGGCGGGTTTTGGCAGGAGCTTTTCTGATTGGTGGGGATGGAGTTGACACTGAGTACTAGCCATCACCCATATATGGATGGACAGATGGAGATAGTTAACAAGTGGTTGGAGGGCTACTTGCGTAACTATGTCAGTGGGCAACAACGAGCATGGCTGAAGTGGCTGCATCTGGGGCAGTACTGCTACAATACTTCGCAACACATGTCCATTGCGCAGATCTAGCAGAAGATGTATGCCGATAGGGGTTGGGTGGAGAGGCAGTTCGAGGTAGGGGACATGGTCTACCTAAAATAGTCATTGCTAAAGCAGAAGGGGGCTGAGAAGCTCAAGCCCCGCGTTTATGGGCCATACAGGGTGATACGTAGGATTGGACAGGTTGCATATGAGTTGGAGCTGCCCCAAGGCAGCAAGATACATAACATTTTTCATGTATCATGCTTAAAGAAGGCATTAGGGCAGCAAGTAACAGTGACAAATGAGCTACCACCCATGGATGATGAGGGGCATTTGGTATTGCAGCCGGAGGCTATCATTGATACCAGGGAGAGGCAGCTGCAGAGTAGGACGGTCCGAGAATTCTTGGTGAGGTGGAAGAATTTGCCGAATGAGGATGTGACTTGGGAGAGTGAGAAGATATTATAGGATCCATCACTTCAGTTGCTTGAGGACAAGTAACATTTTTCTGGGGGAGACTATAATATTTCTAATTAGCCATGGCTAATTGGAATATTCGATTTTGTTCGATTTTTGCCCTCTATAGTTATTTGTAAATAAAAATTGAGGAAGGGGGACATAACTCACTTTTAGAATAAAAAGTCACTTCCTAGTAGCACAATGTCGTGACTTAAAGGGGGGCCAAAAGGGGACACAGAAATGGAGCCCACGCAGACACATGGAGGAACTGCGTAGGAGGAAAGGAACACGTGGCAAGAGGGGAATCACACAGGAGGAGGTGAGCCTTGGGATTAAGAGAGGCAAAAGCTATAAAGAGAAAGGAGCCCCCTCATTTTGATCATTCTGGTTATGACCATTTGTGATAGTCATTTTGACTTAGAGCACGCTGGCTGTTTAGCTAGTCTGCAGCACTGTTTAGTGCATTGAGTGTCTCCATTAGGAGATCTCACCCTTAGCCCCCGGGGACTTCGAGTGCTTTCTCGGGCAAGGTATTTCCATTGGCATTCCAGTAGTAGATTCATCACCATTTCAGCAGTAGTTTCATCAGCATTTCAGCAGCAGTTTCATCAACGTCTTGAGGAACTGCGTAGAACCCCAAGGGGGTGATTTTCGGGGCTTCGGCCATTTCAAAAAATATTTCTCAGTTTTTCTGGGTTTTTTTAGAAGAGTCTGATTCCAGAGTTTCAGCCTTTTCTAAGGAGGGTAGTAGCCCCAAATCCTCATTCAATTTCCAAGAGCAGCAATAGCACAACTATTTCCCAACAGCTAGGATGCAGATCAGTGTGAGGCCATTCCGGGAAAGCTTTCTAGGTTTTTCTAGGTTTCTTGAGTAGAGCCTCAATCCAGAGTTTCAGCTTTTTTTGAGAAGGGGAGCAGCCCCAAATCATCATTTGTTTTCTAGCAGCAGTAGAAGCACAGCAACAACATCCACGCAAAGAGGCCATTCTTGTCATTCTGAGAGTATTTCTTCACTTGCCTTGTGCAAGTCGAGGTACCATCTGTCTAATCACCTCTTGTACTCATTTATTGCTCAGTATAATAAAATGACTTAGCATTTCTCGCTGCATTTCTTGTTGATCTGCTTATATTTCCGGTTTACATTATTATATGATGTTCCACTATTATTTTGTCACTTCTGGGTTATTATATCATTTTCACATATCTGGTTGGAGTTTTTGTAGGGGTTTGAGGAATATTCCGAGTTAGGGATATTACATATTTTCCCTAATCTTTTGATTATTTTTGTACCAATAACACATCCTTAGCAACATGGCCTCATTTTTAGATTTCATTATTTCATTTTCATATTTGGCATGCCTATTCAAGAACTCCAATTCATACACTTCTTATTTAAAGGTATTAACAGTGTTTCTCTTTCTAAGAAGGACTAGGTTTAGACATAGGAACATCATCATACAAATAAATTTCATAAAATTCAGTTTCCAAAGGAGAATCTACCTTTTATGTGCCTTTTGTTCTAATGTTTCCAATTAATCATACACTTGTTGTTCAGCACGATCGATCTCAGGGGTCTTTCTTGCTAGACATTGACAAGATGGAGATTTTTCTGCTATCCCAATTTTAGCATTGTATTTTTCATCAAGATCAATAGTCTTTGGGAGGTTCCTAACTTATCTGCTCTCTTAAATGATTAGAAATAATTTTTCTTCTCCTCAACTTTTGTTCAGGCTCCACTATTTGCTACATGTTTCTTCCTTGTCTATGCACTTTTCTTTGGTTCTCCTTTGTTGTCTCTAGTTTCTCTGCATCTTTGCAGACTTTATTTTTTTATAACATTTTCTTCTTAACTTCATTCAAAAATTGACTAAGGGGACCATCTTCTTCTATCTCATTATGTTGTGTCTTTATATCTATTTGTTGATTAACTAATAAAACCTTAGCTTCCTTTGTTGAAGACTCAGGGTTAGGGTTTTGAAGAACCCTACGTCATCTCATTTTAGTCTTTTTAACTTACTCTTCTTCAGGTGCCTCCATGAAATGATTTCTAATGAGAAAAATTTTCCAATTATCACTAGTGGTCTTCAAATGAACCTCTACCAAAATATTCACTAGCCCATGATGATATAGATCCCTATCAATGTTTTTTGAATCTCTTTATA
The DNA here is from genome assembly GCA_000404065.3 of Pinus taeda. NCBI lineage: Eukaryota > Viridiplantae > Streptophyta > Pinopsida > Pinales > Pinaceae > Pinus > Pinus taeda. The sequence continues at coordinate 171,949 of APFE030846746.1, forward strand.
TATTGAAGGCCATCTTTTTAAGAATCTACATCAAATAGAGTGGTATATTTAACTCCTTACCCTTAATGAAATAAATCAATAATCTTTCATGGTAAAATAGCTGTGTACCATATCAATCTTCGCAAGTCAAAAATTTTTGAAGGACTAGTAACAAATTTCTCCATTTAGACTTAAGTGCAGTCACTAGATTTCCCTTTTTGAAAATTGAAATGTCAATACCTAGATTGTGCAAGAAGTTTTTCCAATGTTCATCCTTGACTTTTTGATTCTTGAATCAACTCTCACAATACCTAGGAAACTCCTTCATCTTTGCTATAAAGGACTCTGTAATTTTAAACCTTATATCTCTAATATTAGCTTCCACGCCATCAGATGCTTAAGAAAATGCAAAAGTGACTTCAATTTTGTATCCATCAAATTTCTTGAAACATTTAAGCCATCCTACCTTGTGCACCTGATCTTGGACTTATGGGTAGGCGCTGAGAAAATTCACCCCATTTGGCTCATTTTGGACAATTACACCCATCGTTACAGAGAAGTTTCTCCTCTGAATTTCTTCTTTTGACATAGTTTGATGGAGGAATGGAATTGTTGGAATGGAGCGGTGAAATAAAATGGTTCAAGAGTGGTAGTGTTAAAATGGATTTCCAAGGCGGTGGTAGAATTATATTAAAAATCATCCTCTTGCATCAATAATTTCCCACGTTTCTACAGATCCTATTTTACAAGACCTTTGGGACTTGGAATATTATGAATTATTAGTATGCGATGGAGGAGATTTTTGAAATTATGGAATGAGATATGGGTATGAGTGATGGAATATGGTTATAAATAAGGTCATAATTCAGGTGATTATTTCAAAAAGCATCATAAACATTCAATAAATCCACAAGTCATAAATCTATTGCTTCCTTTAATGAAGATTGATTTAACATTTTAAATGCATACATTTTTTATTCACTAACTTCCTTTACTTATAGATCCATGATGCTTTATAAGTGCTTCCTGGTTCAAAATACTTGCAGGTTTGTCACTGGCAGCAAAATGTAAAATTAGCTACAAAATGTTGCAGATTCTACAGTTATTGTGTCTTCAACTTGATTATTTGATTTGAAACTTTCTATTGGTGGTGAAGGTTGATGAACTTTGATGATGCTCATGAATGTTGGGAATTCTCTTTTTAAAAGAGAAATGAATTCTTCAAAACCTTTATTAGAACTTCAAAATCATTTTTTATTTTTTTTAAAAAGGATAAAGAAGGAAGGGGAACAAATGAAAATCGGGGAAAAAGGGGAAAATATAAAAATCTAAGCTACCAAGGATCCCTTCATTTTCATCTAGGATTTTTTATCTGAATTTGTAAAATTGAAGAACTTTAAACAATTGCAAGTTAAATTTATATGTGTTTTAAGTAGAGGATTAGTTTACTAAACACATACATAAGTAAATTTTAACCAAAATTTACATCCAAATAGAGACAAATAAGCATATCTGGAACACATAACACAAAACATGATAGATTTCACCCCTCTCTTGGGCTACATCTCCTGGTCTAGCTTCCAATGCAGGGCCTCTTTCATTAAAAATTCTAAAAAGAGTGTTTACATGATTTACACTACTCAAATAGCAGAAATAATGTCTCCAATGGATCCAACACTATAAAAAACCCCTATTTTGGTTCTTTCTGCACCTCATTTGGAAAAAAACTGAGAAAGTTATGCTTGTTTCCTCATTTTCCCAAAATCTATAGCTAACCATCCTCCAATTTAGCCTCAACCTCACTTGAGCGCCCCTAACGCAGAACTCGCACACTAAACCTAGCATAATTCCTACTCGATGGGTGATTTTATATGATCGTTAAGGGCATCATGAAGGCCCCAATCCCAAAATTCTTGGTCACATGGTGCCATGCAACTGTATAGGGGGTCAATATTCCAGGGTTGATGTCTAACACCCCGCTATGATGCGCCTATGGTTATATGGTACGCATATGACCATGGTTTGGCCCCGCTTGGAGCTGGCCCCTCTTACGTCTGTCACACATGTGGTTCCATGAGGGTCATACAACCCGAGGCTAGCCCTCGACTCTTTTTCTCCCATGGTTCTTTGTTGTGGGGATATGATTGTGCGAAGGTTGTGAGGGATGGGCTAGGCCCTAGCCCTTGGCCCCTCACCCATGGTTCTGTGGCACTAGGTGTTGGGCATGGAATCCCCCCATAACATGTTTTGGGGCTCAAACCCTAAGTTTTGAGTGATATTATCGTAAATCTCCATGAATTGCGGGTGTGGAATGTATGTTAGAGTCATAGGGTTGTTTTCCCTAAGTTTGAATGTAATGTCAGCCTACCCATGGTCCGTGGATCATGGGATTGTATAAATAGAGTGAAGCTCTAAGTGTAAAAGATAGTTAGAAGTTAGGAAGTTAGAGCGAAGTATGAGATAAGTACAGAGCAAGTGTATAAGTGTATCTTGGGTCGTAGTAGTAGGAAGAGTCTCTGCAGCTGAGTGCGCAAAGGCCTAGTAGAGTCCGTAGCTAAGTGCACAGACCCCTGTAGCTGAGTGTGCAGGGTAGAGTCAAGTCTGTAACCAAAGAAAATATTAATAAAGAAAGGTTTTGTTACCAATTATGTGCATCTGTACTGAGTTATTACATGTTTGATCTCATTTGTAATTATATTGTTTATTTATTGTGCGCACTTGTATGAATTGTGACTATTGTTAAGTATAACTGAAAGCGTACAAACAAGCTAAGTTAATCAATTGATATTGAGCTACTAGTAAGGACTTGGGTAATAACATTGTTCGGCCCCTGAGTAGGGCTGCATGAAGGCAGCATCTCATAATGCGAGGTACGGGTAAGTGCGCGTAGCGACGAGTGCGCAGGGTTGAACTGCGGACTACTTGAACCCATTAGACATCCCCATGGTATGGAAACCTAGTTCTAGCACCCTCTCATACTACTTCGAGTGAGACCTCAGTCCGTGCTTCATAGATTATTGCCGAAAGGGCGACTAGTACTGGGATTTGTTTCACTAAATCACCTCTGAACCTGGGTTAGGCCCCAACAAGCCAACAAATGGTTCCGTTGCCGGGACCGAGATCTGCATAAGGGATGTCTGATGTCGTGTCACTGGAATCTATCGAAGAAAAGAATTGAAGGGTGGTTGGAAAGAAATATTCATGAGTTCGTGGCACAAGAAAATAGGAATGCACGAGTATCAAAGGAACAATGGTTAGAACACTACTTATATACAGAAATCCATGAAATTTTCTTTGCATCCTTCCCCTCTGAGTTGTATGAGTGGATCCCAAAGCTAACAAATAGTCAGGGAAGGTGTAGGCTCAACAAGCCAATTATGTGGACTCCATAATTAGTGCACAGACTAGAAGCATATATAAGATCACGCGCGCTATGGACCATTGGCTCGATCGAATTATAGGAGGATTTATCACCAAGTTTGTAGTAGACACGACATTTAGCTACAACGAGGTAGAACGACGCTTCCCCAAAGGTCGGCAAGGTAAGTACATTAAATCTTTGAACACTTGGATTAAGATGCTATTGTGTGAAAAGAGGGCTATACAAATAAATTGATGTTTAGGGCTATGCGAAGTGGAAGGATCTATAGAAACGAAGGTAGTGCTGAGATAGAAAATAGCCCCTTGATTTCACCTCAGTGGGAAAGTGAAGAAGAGCTCGTGAAAGTTTCTCTGAGGAGTGTGATCAGTTTGATAAGACAACAATTTCAAAGCATACCACCCCCACCTACACCACCACTAGTTTCACCATCATCACTTCCATCTCTGCCCACACCACCTCAGCCACCACCAAAATTAAGTATGGAGAGCGGGATAAAATTGTCGGTATTCAAAGGAGTATGGAATGAAGATCTGAACCAATTTTGGTTCATGGTAAGGGCCGTATGGGAAGTACAAGGATTCGTGGATGAAAATATAAAGAAGGCAAGCTGTAAGCGCGTTGCAAGATTGTGCACTAACATGGTACATTAAGCATTCTAATGACCATCTAAATGTCAGGATCGCAGATATCCAGGCTATGTTGAACGGGGAATTTAGCATGCAAAAGTCAGAGACACAATCGATTATTATGTTTAAGGAGATCACGATGCTTCTAGGCGAGACCCCATGGGATCTGGATCAGAGACTAAGGAGTATGATTCGCGAAGCCAACATGACCTTGATAGATGGGTAGCACCGTGCATGGTTTGTGGCGTCACTAACACCACATCTAAAGATGGCGCTATCACAGCAGAAGTTATCCACCCAAGCCGAAGCTTTGGAGATTGCAATGAGGCTACATGAGATCCCAATACAAGATCCTAGCCTTGGATTCCAACAAATCCATGCACAACTACAAAATTTGTGTCTAGAAATGCAGAGTTTGAAACAGGATAGGACAACTTGCCACGAAGTGCGTGAGGAAGTATGGTGCATAAAGTGCAAAGGCAGGGGCATGACAAGGACCATTGTCCAATCTTCACAAGCTACTTGGTGGGATGAGGGTCGATGCCATTAAGACAAGAGTCACAAGCAAGACTAAGCACAGTGCCTGCATTATGGTGCATGATTTTTTAGATAGGAGGAAAACATGCTACGGATAATTGTGATCTATTACAAAATTATACACAGACATCCCAACAATTGTTTTGTAATTTCTGCAGGTCGGTAGGCCATGATGAGCGCACCTATAGAAGCTATGAACTAATGATGGATCAGACCCCTACCTACAAAGTGCAAACTGAAATGTGAGCCCTTGACCCAAATGTGGGAATGGTGTGCACCAGATTTCAGGGGTGTAGATGAGGTTGAGCTGGAATGGGACTAGGAAGGGGTCAGATATAGTTGATTTGTTACAAATGTGGAGGTTCAGGGCATTATGCCCACAATAGTACAAATCCAATGAGAGAATCATGTTTATATTGTACTCAGATTGATCATGAGACAAAGGACTTCCCTATACTAATACCAAGGCTGGGCGATAAAGGGATACTCCAGCCTCCCTCGACTCAGAATTTGCAAATGATGAGGTCTAAGCCACATGAAGAGGACCTGAATGTAAACATAGTGCTTTGAAGAAATATCATGATAGGAGATGACAAAGGTAAGCAACCTGAAGAAAGTGTGTGGGTTTGCAAGGCTCCTATAAAGGAACCTGAATTTGAGTTAGAGAGTGCGAAGGAGAAATTCATGGAAGCTAAGAGGAGCTTCACGGAGGCCTCCACTTCAAGGAGTAAGGATCAACTAGAGTCAGAGATGGATCCTTCAATGATCACTACCTTTCTAGAGACATGTATGAAACTATTGCGCCACAACAAGGCTATGAAAGGACTACAGGAACTTATCACTAGGTGCACTGGGTCAAAATAACCTCGCATAGTCTGGAAGCTTGGGAGACATACATCACGAATAGGAAGGGAAATGTGATTGACTACACAAATCAGGGAGTATGAAATGGATCAAGTAATTATGGATCTAGGATCGGACATGAATGTGCTACCAAAGCAGACATGGGAACGCATGGGCAGGCCCGCATTGCAATGGTCCCCTATTCAATCGCCAATGGTGAACCAGCAGAAGATCCTACCGATGGAAAGATTGCAGGGGATAACAGTAGACATCAAAGGTGTGAGTGCACTTGTAGATTTCGAGGTGATATAGATTTTCAATGACAACAACCCCTATCTCGTGCTACTGGGAATAGATTGGGCCACTGATATGAACGGAGTGATAAATACAAAGATGTGCAAAATGATTTTTGAGAAAAAGACACTACACGTAGTGGTGTCTTTAGACCTTGCAGAAGGAGCGCGTTACACAGAGCCAGTGCACGACGATGAGAGTGATGATGAGCTAGACTATATCTACAAGATAACCACTCGGGAGTAGGATTAGGTGAATCCTATAGCGATTGGTCAGATTTCGTGGGAGCGCGAAAGCTCCTACACATCAGATTCACATGAGGAAACAGAACAATGGAAGAACCGATTACACGAGGTAACCATGCTCAATTGCAATAAGATGGTAAGATCACTGCGCTGCATGACAACAACAGTAAGGGATCTTCCTATGTATGACAGGTTAATAGAGGTGGATGAATTCTTGAACAAATTTGAAAGCGCAGTGCCAAAACAATAGTGGTTCGATGGTCTGAAATGGGCACTGCACGCTACACCTGCAAGGTGGTGGGGTACGCATCAGAGAAGCTTTAAGGACTGGTATGGATGTAGAAGGATGATGCGCCTATGATTTGGGAAACCACAGATGTGGCTAGCAGACAAGTATGATGGACGAGATGATCCATGTACACATCTCGCGAAATGGACCGAGGTATATGGGGAAGAGCCATAGCTTGAATGGGTGTATTTATTATATCATACCTTAGATGTCATACCCATGAATTGGTACTAGAAAATGGGATACCTTGCACGAGAGATTTATGTTAACTTTCACATTTGAAGATCGTTGGTGGGATACTGTTGACAATACGCTACAGGCAGTAAAAGTAGCTATCTTCAAAATACCCCAAGAGCCAATGGAAGTGCATCAGTAAAAATGGGCGACACAGCTGGGTTGCACACAGGAGTGTTACAATGTAAATGTTGAGGAGGATGATGAGGACCCATGAAATATTAACATTCCAAAAACGAAAGGCTATCGTGAGGTTCGAGGACCATTGATTGAGGATCTCGACATCACCACACCGCTAAACAAAAATCAGGTAAACATTGGAACAGAGGCGGAATCAAAGTATGCCACACTTGGAGAATATTGGGATGATGCCACGGTGGATAAGGTTGTTGAGTTACACCATGAATACCAAGACTTATTCCCAACCAAAATTACGGATTTAAAAGGAATCGCTGGCGAATTAGGAATGATGAATATCACCCTGAAACCTGACTCGAAGCCAGTTAAGCAGAGGCCTTACCACTTGAATCCGAAATATAAGGAAAAGGTCCGTGAAGAATTAGACAAAATGCTCATAGCTAGAATTATTAAGCCAGTGGAAGAATCTGATTGGGTGAGTCCTATGGTAGTGTAGGAGAAAAAGTAGAAGGGCAAAATAAAAATATGCGTGGACCTCAGGAAGTTGAACAACCCTGTGTACATGATCCATTCCCTACACCGTTCACAAATGAAGTACTGGAAAATGTTGGTGTCCAGGAAGCATACTCATTCACAGATGGGTTCTCAGGGTACCATCAGATCAAGATCGCACCAGACAATAGGAACAAAATGACCTTCGCAACGGAATGGGGCTGCTTTCAATACAACATTATGCCATTTGTATTGAAGAATGCGCCAGCCATCTTTTCACCCATCGTTTTTGTTGCGTTCAAAGAATACATACACAAGTTCTTGGAGGTCTATCTAGATGATTGGACTATCTTCGGATTAGTTAAGCACCATGTAGAAAGCTTATGCTTGATGCTAGATACTTGCAAACGACACCAGATTGCACTGAAACTTAAGAAGTGCATATTCCTCGTTCCCTTTGGAAACCTTCTGGGACATGTGGTCTGCAAACAAGGACTGATGGTGGACCCTGTGAAGATTGCCATTATTCTAAATTTGGAAGAACTATGAAGTGTTAAACAGTTGTGCACTACCTTGGGTCACACCGAATACTACAGAAAGTTTATCAAAAGCTATGCCAAAATCATCGTGTCGATGGAAAAGTATTGAAAAAGGATGTTACATTTTGCTGGAATGACAATTGTATGAAAAGTTTGGATGTCCTGAAGGAGAAATTGGCCTCCACTCCAATCCTGGTCTTCCTAAAATGGGATGTAGAGTTTCATGTCCATGTTGATGTGGTGTGTATTACGCTGGGAGTAGTGCTCACATAGGAGGGCGGGGAAGGCTTGGATCACCCTATCACGTTTGCAAGTCAAAGGTTGTCCAAAGTAGAGAAGAACTATTCCACCACCGAGCGCAAGCAGTTGGCGATGGTGTACACGCTCCAAAAATAGTGACACTATTTACTTGGAGGACATTTCAAGATGTATACCGACCATTATGTACTAAAATACCTAGTCAATAAGCCTATGTTGGGGGCAAGCATATGTAGGTGGCTCTTATTGTTCCAGGAATATGATTTTAAGGTCATAGTAAAGCTGGGATGCCTAAACGCAGGACCAGATCACTTGTCGCGAATTGAGATGGGCGAAGAACGCACTAATTTGGAGGAGGGACTACCTGATGCACAACTCTTTGTGGTGTGCGTCGTGGATAGGCACTTTGAAGATATAATCCATTTTCTGACAACAGGGACTGCACCGAAGGAATACTCTGTCTAACAGAAGAAGGAATTGGTGGTGCACGTAGTGGATTTTTCTGTCATCATAGGGAACCTATACGAAATGGGAAATGGTGAGATATTGCGAAGATATGTACCTAAATTTGAATGAAGTAATATCCTCACGGAAGCACATGGGGGCGCTGCAGGAGGACACTATGCAGGATGTGTGACCGCACAGAAGATTCTTCGTGCAGGGTTATGGTGGCCAACCCTACACCAATATTCAAAAGCACACTATAAGGCCGATGATATATGTCAAAGGACTGGAAAACCATCGTGGAGGGATGAGATGTCATTAAATCCACAAATGACACTACAACCATTCGAAAAATGGGCAATCGATTTTACGGGATTGATCAAACCTTAGGGAAAGATGGGCATGCACTACATCATCATTGCGACAGAGTACCTAACACAATGGGCAGAAGTGCAACCGGTCAAAGACTGCACAGCCACTACAGCTGCAAAGTTTTTGTTCGAAAACATGTTGAGCGATTTGGCTATCCAAAAATCTTAATGAGTGATTGTGGAACACATTTCCTGAATGAAACCATTAGCATGCTCATAAAAGAGTTCCATGTGTATCATCAAAAAAGTACACCCTACCACCCATAAGCTAATGGGATAGTAGAGGCATTCAACAAAATACTGGATACTATGCTAACCAAAGTTTGCAATGTGCAGCAAAACGATTGGGACCTGTTCATACCTATCATGCTATGCGCTTACAGGACAACGTGTAAGAAATTGATGGGACAGACACCTTTCCGATTAGTTTATGGCATGGAAGCTATCATGCCAATGGAATATATCATACCTAGTCTGCGAATAACAACGCTCACAGGGATGACAGACCGTGAAGCTCTAGAGGAAAGGCTCGCGCAATTGGAAGAAATTGAGGAAGAATGATTTTTGGTTCGGTTTCATCAGTAGGTACAAAAGTAGCATGAAAAAGCCTCGTACGACCACCATATCAAGTTGCGCACCTTCAAGGTAAATGACTTAGTGATGTTGTATGACAATAAGTTTGAAAAATTTCCGGGAAAATTCAAAATGCACTGGTTGGGACCATACGTGGTTAAGGATGCACAGACGGAGGCATGGTATAGCTAGTCAAACTAAATGGAGAACCGTTCCCAGGAAAAGTAAACGATAGTTGCTTGAAGCCCTACACGAATGGGCCAACTATCTGACTAACCGATCGAAGCACAGTCTTCGTGACCCGAGGAGCCGAACAAAGGCACGAGACTATAAACATACGAAGTAGATGCTGGTACAAATGTAAGGACACAATTCAGACATGGAGGTCATAGAAGAACGGATGCAGTAGGTTTAGCAGGCTGTAGCTCAGTTCACTGCAGACATCATCACCGTACGAGAACAGTTGGAGGGACTCCGCGCCAAGATTACGCACTGACAAAGTGACTCCAGGGAAAGTCATGTTGTTTTTGTTGGGGGCATTGAATCCACCCACAACATGTTTTGGGGTTCAAAGCCCAAGTTTTGAGTGATATTATTGTAAATCTCCGTGAATTGCGAGCGCGAAATGTATGTTAGAGTCATAGGGTTTTCTGCCCTAACTTTGAATGTAATGTCGTCCTACCCATGGTCCGCGGACCATGGAATTGTATAAATAGAGCAAAGCTTTAAGTGTAAAACATGGTTAGAAGTTAGGATGTTAAAGCGAAGTATGAGATAAGTACAGAGAAAGTGTCTAAGTGTATCTTGGGTCATAGTAGTAGGAAGAGGCTCTACAATTGAGTGCGCAGAGGCCTAGTAGAGTCTGCAGCTGAGTGCATAGACCCCTGTAGTTGAGTGTGCAGGGAGGAGTCAAGTCTGTAAATGGAGAAAGTATTAATAAATAAAGGTTTTGTTACCAATTCTATGCATCTATATTGAGTTATTACATGTTTGATCTCATTTTCAATTTTATTGTTTATTTACTGCACACACTTCTATGAATTGTGAATATTGTTAAGTATAACTGAAAGCATACAAATAAGCTAAGTTAATCAACTAATATCAAGCTACTAGTAAGGACTTAGGTAATAACATTGTTCGGCCCCCGAGTAGGGCTGTGTGAAGGTAGCATCTCAGACTGCGAGGTACGGGTAAGTGCGCGTAGCGCCGAGCGTGCAAGGTCGAATTGCGGACCACTTGAACCCATCAGACATCCCTAGGGTGCAGAAACCTGGTTCTAGCACCCTCCCATACTACTTTAGGTGATACCTTAGTCCGTGCTTCATGGACTGTTGTCGAAAGGGCCAGTAGCACCGGGATTTATTTGCCTAAATCACCTCCGAACCCAGGTCAGGCCCCAACAGCCAACACTAGGCCCTTAGCCCAACCCCTCCCCAAAAGGCACATTCATAAAAATTTAAATAATGTTTTTTCCCCAATGTTTAATAAGAAACACATGTGGTGCATTGGTGTGGGCCTTGTTTGCTTGGTATGTGGTCTCAGTTTCAAACCCTAGGGGTGCTGGTTGGCCCCCAAATAAATTTTGGTCGACCATGAGGAGGCCACATGGTAACCACTAGTTGGCCCTCATGGCACTCCCTAATAGGGTCAGCACAATAAACATCAACCAATGAAACCAAATTCAAACAAGTCACCTAGTGCTAAGTGTCAACCAACCTTTAGCCGATAAAGGACCTAGTCACCTACTAATTCATGACCCAATCAAAGTAGAGACTGTTGATTGGGTGTACCTACAACTCTTTTTCCAAAAACTTTAGTTTTTTCCCAAATCAATCAGAACCTGATTCTAGGAGCATCCAATGTTGGATTTGAGTGAAACAAGTTGTGTTGGATTTAGATCACTGATATCTATCCAATTATAAAGGTTTTGATCTCTATTATACACTTTCAATTTTGAGCATTATTTTGATCCACCAGATCACTCCCCCCATTGGAATCTTTTGGAACTCCAAAGTCTCTTTATCAGTCAATAAATAGATTAGGGTATAGTTCCCTCCCCCTTCGAGTCTCAATTCACTAAATTGTTGGAAAATTATATATTACGGAGCAATGGAACACATAAACTATTACAGAAATATAAACATAGAAAATACATAAAACAAGAGAGGCACAGATATATGTGGTTCACCCAGTTTGGGCTACATCCACCTCGAACAGCCATTCCTTCCTTTCTATTATCCAACAAAATGAAGAGACACAACCTACGACACATCCGCTGTAATATCCTCTGTTTTCTCTCACTGTCTCACCTCTCTACTTCTTGCTCAGAGAATACACATCTATTACACAGCCTCAAAATACAATTCCCTCATACAAAGAGAGGGGTTGTCTTCTAGGGCAAAAAACCCTAAACTAAACATAAGTTCTACCATCAAATCATCCGCCTAATGAACAACCTAGATTGACTAGAAATTACTGTACTTTTACAAGGCAGTTTTACATCTGTTTTTAGCTTCGGGTGAGCTACCCCCGAAACCCCTGCTAGAGGACCGTTGGCCCCCGGACCCCCCAGCCGGGGGGGATCAGTCCCCCCGAACCCCCTTGGGGGGGGGTAAAGTCCCCCCCGCACCCGCCTGCATGAAGGGGTGTACAAACTTCCTGGGGTATACATCTGGCTGAAACAAAGACCTCTGAACAATCATGCTCCACATCCAACAATCTCCCACTTGGAGAATGATTGTAGCAACTCCATTGCTGCTTCATTTGCTGGAAAATGACTCCTCTTTGAACTTGGCTATTTCTCATCTTCATCGTCATCCTTGAAGACCAGTTGAAACTGAGAATATTCTCAATTTCTCCCTGGTTACAACTTTTGCTCACATATTTGCAGGATTCTGGTTAGTGTGTATCTTTTGCAGCTTCAACTCTCCCTCTTCCAACACTGATTATATGAAATGGTACTTGAGATGTATGTGTTTAGTCCTGGAATGAAATGCTGAGTTCTTTGTAGGATGAATGGCACTTTGGCTATCACTATATAACGTGACCATATCATGCTTCTTAGGCAATTCACCCATAAACCTTTGTAACCAAATCATTCTTTTACTAGCCTCTGTAGCAGGAACATACTCTGCTTCTGTTATTGAAAGTGCAACAACATTTTGGATTTTTGAAACCCAACTGACAGCTATTCCACCTACAGTAAATACATATCCTGCAGTGCTACTTTTGTTATCTCAGTCATCTACCATATTTGCATCAACATATCCTTGTAGAGAAATGCTTGAACCACCAAAGCATAATGCTTGATTTGTGGTACCTTTCAAATATATGAGAATCCATTTCACTGCCATCCAATGTTCCTTTTTTGGATTGTTCATGTACCTGCTTACAACTCCCACTACATGTGCAATATCAGACCTTGTGCAAACCATTGCATACATTAAGCTTCCAACTGTTGATGCATATGGAACTTTATACATATAATCCATGCCTTCTTGGGTCTTTGGGCACATTTCGTTGCTAAGTTTGAAATGGCTAGCAAAAGGTGTACTAACTAGTTGTGCATTGTGCATATTAAATCTTTTCAACACCTTTTGTATGTAATCATTCTGAGACAATGTTAATTTGCGATTTTTCCTGTCTCTAGTGATTCTCATACCAACGATTTGTTTTGTAGCTCCCAAATCCTTCATTTCAAATGAATTTTCCAATTTTCTTTTGAGCATGTTTATTGACTGCATGTTAGACCCTACAATAAGCATGTCATCTACATACAATAACAATATAATATAGCTGCCAACATTTTTCTTTTTCAGATTAACACAATGATCAAAGTGACATCTAGTATAACCTTGTTCAGACATAAACTTGTCAAATTTTAGATACCACTACCTTGGAGCCTGTTTTAAGCCATACAAGCTCTTCTTCAACCTGCACACTAGTTTCTCCTTCCCTTCACCTCATATCCTTGTGGGTTGCTGCATATATATCTCTTCCTCCAAATCCCCATGGAGAAAGGTTGTTCTTTACATCTAACTGCTCAAGATACAAATCTTCAACTGCTACTAGACTTAAAATAGTTCTGATTGAAGTCATTTTAACAACAGGAGAAAATATTTCATCAAAATCAATACATTTCTTTTGTGCAAACCCCTTCACCATAAGTCTAGCTTCATACCTCTATTTTCCTCCATCTTCTTCCTTCAACCTACAAACCCATTGATTCTGCAATGTAGTTTTACCTGCAGGCAACCTGACTAAGTCCCAAGACTAGTTATGCATTAAGGAGTCCATCTCTTCTTTCATGGCTAGCTCCCACTTCTTCCTACTTTCAACCTACATTACTTCTTCATAACATTCGGGTTCACCAAAATCAGTCAACAATAAATAATATAATGAAGGAGAGTATCGTTCAGGGGGTCTACTTATCCATGTAGATCTTCTAACACCACTTTCAGGTGTTTGGGGTGCCTGTTGTTGTTGTGGTGGTTGCTATTGTTGTGGTTGTTGATTATTATTATTTTCAGGAACTTTTACTTTTTTAGTGATCTCATCAAGAACTGTGTATTCCTTGATTTCTTTTTCCTGTTTCTTTTCCTGCAACTAATTCTTATACAAGAACTTTTCATTGAATATTACATCTCTGCTCCTAATGATTTTGTGATTTTCATAATCATATAAGTGATAACCAAAATCATTAACACCGTATCCAATAAAGGTACATATCTTTGACTTTGCCTCAAGCTTTGCTCTCTTTTCTTTATTAATATGGACAAAGGCCTCACAACCAAAAGGCTTTAAAAAATAGTAGCTTACCTTTTTACCTGTCCATGCTTCCTTTGGAACACCACCATCAAAGGAACTTGAAGGCCCTATGTTTAATAGATAAACAGTATCTACAACATTTGCCCAAAATTGTAAAGGAAATCCTGCATGCAATCTCATGCACCTTAAACGCTCCATGATTGTTCTATTCATCCTTTCTGACACACCATTTTCTTGTGGTGTTCTTGGAACTGTCTTCTCTCTACGAATTCAATGCTTTGAACAGTACGTATCAAACTCTTTGCTGCAATATTCACCTCCATTGTCTGATTTGAGACACTTCAATTTCTTTCCTATCTCAATCTCAACCAAAGCTTTCCATTTCTTGAAAGTATCAAATACATTAGATTTATTCTTAATACAATAAATCCAAGTTTTTCTAGTTGGATTGTCAATAAAGGTAACATAATAACGAGAGCCACTAAGAGATGATACCTGAGTAGGTCCCCATACATATGTATGCACAAGCTCTAGTTTTTCGCTCTTTTTTTATTTCCAACTCTAAGAAATATGACTCTCTTTTGTTTTCCATAAATGCAATTCTCACAGAAGTCCAAATCAACATTCTTCAAACCCGGCAACAAATTCCTTGAGTGAAGAAACTTCATCCCTTTCTCACTCATGTGTTCAAGCCTATGATTCCATAATGTTGCATCTTCTCCTTTGGAAGTTAAAGCATTAACAGAGTTAGAAATACCATTGCATAAATACAATGTACCAACCTTTTCACCTTTTTCTATTACCAGGGATCCTTTGGTGACCTTCCAAGCTTTATCCATGAAAGTTGTCCAACAACCTTCACCGCCTAACTACCCTGTTGAAATCAAATTTTTCTTCAGATCTGGAACATGCCTTACCACCTTTAGTAGCCATTGGTTTCCATTCTACTGTTTTACAAGAACCTTACCCATTCCAACAATTTTACAGGGTTTATCATCACCCAAGCGAACTTGTCCAAAATCTCCTTGAACATAGTCATGAAATTATTTCTTATCAGGTGTGGCATGGAATGAAGCCCCTGAATCTACCACCCAAGAATCAATAATATTTTCGAGAGAAAGAATCAAAGCATCTTGTAACACCTCACCTGTCACATTTGCTTCATGATTGTTTCCTTGTTGTGCATCTCCTTCTTTTCCCTTCCGAGATCTACAGTCTTTCTTTAGGTGTCCTTTCTTTTCGCATTTCTAGCACACTATCCTTAATCTAGACTTGGATATGCCTTTCCATTATTTACTGCGATATCCTGAGCTCTTTCCTCTTTCCATTTTCTTTCCCTAGACTCTGCACTCAAAGAATTACTCGATGTATCACCAGAGCTTTTCTGTCGCATTTCCTCGCTAAGGATAGCACCGATAACATCATCAAACTTTAAAGTACTAGATCTAGAAACATAGTTGCTAATGGCCATTACTAAACCATTCCAAATTTCTGGCAATGGGCACAAGAATAACAGAGCTCTAACTTCCTCATCAAAGTTTAACCCTATAGAACATCACTGACTTGTAACAGTATTAAAATCAAATAAATGGTCTGCAACAGATCCACCTTCCAACATCTTCATATTAAATAACCGTTTCATAAGAAATACCTTGTTTTAGGCCGAGGTTTTTTCATATAGTTTCTCCAACGCCTTAATAAAACCCTCTGTTGTTGTTTCCTTCGAAATGTTGAAGGCGTCCGATGCTGCGAGGCACAATCGTACTATTCTGAGTGCCTTTCTATCGAGAAGGTTCCATTCTTCATCTATCATATCCGTCGGCATCTTTGTTTTTCCACCCAATGGTAGATACAAATATTTCTGATACAGATAATATTCCATATGCATCTTCCACAACGAGAAGTTTTGGCCTTTAAATTTCTCAACCCTAAATTTAACATTTTCCGCCATTGCTCCCACTCGAATGAGAAACCCTTATTTCCTACAATTTTATTAGCCAAATAGACCTTCAACTCTGATACCAGTGGTTAGAAAATTATATATTATGGAGCAATGGAACACATAAACTATTGCAGAAATATAAACACAGAAAATGCATAAAAAAAGAGACACAGATATACGTGGTTCACTTAGTTTGGGCTACGTGCACCCCGAATAGCCAGTCCTTCCTTTCTATTATCCAACAAAATGAAGAGACACAACCTACAACAGATCTGTTGTAATAGCCTCTATTTTCTCTCACAGTCTCACATCTTTGCTTCTCGCTCAGAGAATACACATCTATTACACAACCTCAAAACACAATGCCCTCATACAAAGAGAGGGGTTGCCTTCTATGGAAAAAAACCCTAAACTAAACATAAGTTCTACCGTCAGATCATCCGCCTAATGAACAACCCAGATTGACTAGAAATTACTATACTTTTACAAGGCAATTTTACATCTGTTTTTAGCTTCAGGGGTGCTACCCCTGAAACCCCCGCCGTGGGACCATTGGCCCCCGGACCCCCTAGCCGGGGGGATTAGCCCCCTTGAACCCCCGTGGGGGGGAAAGTCCCCCTTCACCCCCATGCACGAAGGGGTGTACAAATTTCCTGGGGTATACATCCAATTGAAACAAATACCTCTAAACGATCATGATCCACACCCAACATGAACCTTTCTTGAGTTTTCCATTTTGAGTTTTTCACGAAAATATATCATTCTCCTTGATATTGGAGTCCTTGTCTTGTTGTCATAGATGACATCCTGCTGAAATTTCCCAGAATATGCAGAACATAAAACTGCCTTTGAAGGAATAAAGACATTCCCTCCTCAGTCTCCCATCAACAGAAACTTAAACAATCTCAAATTATTCTCACCTTGAACACTGTGGTCATGATGATGCTTACCATGTCTAGCCTTATACTTGGCTCAACACTTGACCAAATGTGACCGCCATCACCATGAGCCATCCCTTTTCAAACCCAACAAATTATGAAATGCACAAGAAGAATTTTTAGAACCAATGTCCTGTTTGTCAATTTTATTTTGCATTTTCTCTTTGACTATTTCACTCTCTAACATTGGACACTAATGTTCAACAATGATGCATGCTACTACAAATTTACTTCATTTTGTTTACCTCTTTTAGGAGGCAACATGTTAGACTCCGGAAATATCTTATCACATGATTTAGAAACATTAATGCTATCAGATTTCAATCTTAGTTCATATCCTTGAAAGACTTTATATTCTTTAACGCCTCCATGTTTGATTATTCACAATGCAAAGTTCTGACTAGAATTAACAATCCTCTTCATTTTTCCCACATTTACAAGTGATGCATTAAATGTCTTGTTGTGTTCTCTAAAAATGTAATCATTCCCATTCTTAAACAAATTATATTTGTTCTCATGGCAATGAAAAATAGCTCTCATATCATATAGATATGGGCTTCCCAAAACAATACCACATATATCAATTGGAATTGCATCAAGCTCTACCTCATCTAGAATTGCAGTGATTGCAAATACAAGTATGCATTTCTTTGTCACCTATAATTTTGCAGTCTCACATACCCAACCTAAAGGATATGGTCTAGGATGAGTAATGGTTTCTAAATCAACTTCTTGACAATGTCTTCTGAGATAAGATTTTCTTGTGAACCACTATCAAACAATGTATCTATCTTGGTATGTTTTGAAATAACTCTAATATGGAAAATATCTATTCTTGTTTTTTCATCTTGAGTTTCATTGAGACAATATGAAGAACTAGCACTTGCAATGTCCTTACCTTTCAAACCCACGATTGTGATCTTTGTTTCATCTCCAGAATTTGAAACTAAATCATGTTGTGTAGTTGTAGTTGTCTTCTCCTTCTTGTTCTTAAACTTTTTGGGTCCCATTTCTAGATGAAGTTTCCAAAAAAGATCTTCATCATGGCCCTCTTTGGAATAGTGTTTACATGTGATTTTTTCTTTCTCCATATTTATGCCAGCATTCTTATTCCCTTTTCCTTTGAACTTACCCTTTCCTTTCTATCCAGACTAAAAGGAACTCTCACTAGTTTCTTGAGAAACATTTTTCCCTCTTTCCTCTAAATGAGTTTCTTGAACACAAACTTCATCTAGTTTTGTAGGGTTAAACATGAGAATGGCATGTCTCAAATAACTATGCAATCCTCCAATATATTTGAGCAAAGTATCTTGTGAGGAAAAATATATTTCCAAAATCAAAGCTCTTTTCCTAAATTCTTGAGTATAAGATTGCACATTTATCCCTTTAGCTTGCCTAAAATTTTGTCAATCCATAATAGCTTTTTGCATGTATGCTAATGGATAAAACTACCTTCTTATTGCAACAAAAAAATCATTCCAAGATGATAAAACCTTACCATGTATCTTGATGTCCTCTTGAGTTTTGGCTTCCCACCGAATTAGTGTTGCACCTTCCAATCTGAGAGAAGCAAGTTGAATCTTGGTTTCATCATCCTTGATTCTTTGTATCCTACTATACACTTCAATCTGACGAATCCAATTGTCTAATCTTCTTGTATTTACCTCTCCATTGTACATTGGAAATTCAAGATTAAGAAAAGGAGTTTTACCACGACCCTTTGGGGAATTTAGATGTGTTTGTGAAAGGGTAGAAGAAGTAGAAGATGAGGATGCAGATGAAGATGAGGATGAGGATGGAGGTGAAGGTGATAGTTTGTCACCATTCCCTCCATTCCCTTTTGGAGGCTTGTCTCCTTTTCCTCCATGATATTTTGAGCTCTCTCCATGTAGTATGGAATTCCTCTCCTCATACAGAACCTTAACCATTATACATTTCAAATAATGATTTTATGAAAGTCTTCTCATCTTCAAACATCTCTTAAGGACCTTATTCATGTGCCATGACTATTGAATCTTGAGGAGTGTTTGTTCACCTTGAAACAATTTGAGATCTTGGCTCCACAAGTTCTCCTTCTCCTCTTTTGAGCTTCAACCTTGTAAGAATCAAAAACCACATGTAAACAAATCAAATCTTCACAAAAACCTATTTTTCTAATACCAAAATGATCTGAATGTGTAAACTTGAAGATTTTTTAAAAAATTGCAATTTAAATTTATATGGGTTTCGCGTAGAGGATCAGTTTACTAAACACATACATAAGTAAATTTTAACCAAATTTTACAGCCATACAAAGACAAATAAGCATATCCAAAACAAGTAACACAAAACATGATAAAGGAGTTCACCCCTCTCTTGAGCGAGATCTCCAGGTCCAACTTCCAATGCCGGGCCTTTTTCATTAAAAATGATTAAAAGTGTGTTTACATGATTTACACAACTCAAATAGTGGAAATGATGTCTCCAATAGATCCAGCACTATCAAAAACCCCTATTTTGGTTCTTTTTGCACCTCATTTTGCAAAAAAATGAGAACAATATGCTTGTTTCCTCATTTTACCAAAATTTGCAACTAACAATCCTCCAATTCGGCCTCAATCTGGCTTGAGTGCCCCAAACACAGAACTGGCACACTAAACCTGGAAAAATTCCCACTCGGTGGTTCAATTTATAGCACCGTTAAGGGTGCCATTAAGCCCCTAGTCCCAAAATTCCTGGTCACGTGGCGTCATGCGATCGTATAAGGGGTCGCTCTTCCAAGGATGTTGTCTAACACCCCTCTTTCGCACGCCCTTGGTTTTATGGTGTGAATATGACCATGGTTTGACCCCCCTTGGGGCTAGCCCCTCTTAAGTTTTCCATGCCTGTGGTTCCATAAGGGTGATATGACCTGGGGATGGCCCCCGACTCTTTTTCCACCACAATTTTTTGTTGTAGGATATGGTTGCGCAAAGGATGTGAGGGATGGGCTAGGCCTTAACCCTTGGCCCCCCACCCATGGTTTTGTGGCATAGGGTTGGCCAAGAGATAGGGATTAGCCCAATCCCTCCCCCAAGGGCACATTTATAAAAAGTTAAATAACATTTTTTGCACAATGTTTAATAAGAAACACATGTGGCACATTTGTGTGGGTTTTGGTTACTTCATATGTGGTCTCGGTTTCAAACCCCAAGGGTGTTTTTCACCCTCCAAACAAATTTTGGTCAGCCATGAGGAGGCCACATGGTAGCCATTTATTGGCCCACATGACACTCCCTCATTGGGTCCCCACCACAAAACATCAACCAATGAAAACAAACCAAATTCAAACCAAACAAGGTGTTCCAAGTGTTGACCAACCATTGGTCGATAAAGGACCCAGTAACATTCCCTATCATGGCCTAGACAGCATACACACTGCTTAATGGGTCTACCTTCAACTCTTTTTCCAAAAAAAATAGTTGCTTCCCAAATCAATCAGAACATGTTCTTAGAGCATCCGATGTTGGATTTAAGTGAAATAGACTGCATTGGATTCATTTTGCTGAGATCTATCCAATTGTATAGGTTTCATGCTCTATCACACACTTTCAATTTTGAGCATTATTTTGATCCACCAGATCAATTTTCTGCATAGGAATGCCAACAATGTTGGTTTTCATAGCTATGCTCTTTATTTTATTTTATATTTTCTTCTAAAGAAAAATAAATTACAATTATTTTAGTGGTATGGAAGGAGAATCTCCCTTCTTCACCAACTTTAGATCACAATTATGTTGCAGATGTTTAACAAATTCTTCTGTTTTCAAGGGCTTGTGATATAATTTCAACCTATGCCCATTAATAAGGAAGGTGATCTTTTCTTCATCAATAGTCCTAATTCTAACTTCCCCATTATATAAAAAGGTGTGTATTTCATAAGGACCAAGCCAATGTGTCTAAAAGTTTCCTGGAAAATCCTTAAACTTAGAATAAAAAAGAAGAGGCTAATCATATAGCTTGAAGTTTTTGACTTTGATGAATTTTTCATGCCACTCAATCCTTTATTGTTCGATTATGTTTTTTCTTTGTATGGAATATTGTTGAATCTCATATAAATCATTCAATTTTGCAAACCTTTGTTTTTTGGGATTCAGATAGATCATTTCCCAACTTTGTTGTTGACTTGTAGGTCTCCACCTAGAATTCAATTGGAAGTAAAACTTGCTTCCCATAGAAAAGCTCATAAGGAGTATGTCAGTAGTGTTTTTCCATGAGGTATAGTATGCAAAAAGTGCCTCTCGAAGCCTTTCTGTCTAGTCTATCCTACGAAAATGCATAGACTTGGTCATTATAGCTTCAAGTACCTTGTTGATAGATTCCACTTGCCCATTGCCTTATGGATGACATGGAATGGATTTACAGTGTTTTATCTTGTATTGCTCCATAATTTTCTGCACTAACTTAGATGCGAATTGAGCACCTTGATCTGTCACAATTTCCTTTGGGACACCAAAAATAGTGAAAATATCCTAAAAAATAAATGTAACTACAACATTTTCAGTAGAAAAAGGAAGTGGTTTAGCTTATACCCATTTTGTGACATAATATGTACAAACAATATGTACCTCTTTTGTTTGGATGGAGGATTAATTGCACCAATGAAATCTAGAGCTCATTTTTCAAAAGGCTTTCTAAGTACCTAAGGTTGTAGATGTATCTTGTTTGATTGAATGGGATTTTCAAAAAAGGTCTTTTCTGGTACGATTATCCCTCTATCAATGAATTGGGTGCACTGGCTTTCATGACATTCTGTTTTTCTCTGACTGACAATTGTGGAGGAAATTTTCCTGTAGCCAATAGTTAGCAATGTTTGCAAAACAAGGAGTTTTAGTGGATACTGGAATAAGATATTCGTCAAGAAATTTATTTTTTATAGGAGTATCAATATTATCATTATGCATCCTAGAAATAAAATCAGCAATTGTGTTTTCCTTCCTGGCCTATCCATAGTGGTCAAATTGAATTATTGTAATAATAACATCCATCTAGTGATCCTGCAATTAGTAATTGGCTTATTCATTAAATACCTAATAATAGAATGATTTGTATGAATGGAAGTTTCATAACCACTGATTTCATGTATAAACTTATTAATGGCATGAAAAACAACTAAAAAGTCCTTTTCTATAACTATGTAATTTAACTCTGAAGGAGTGTTGAAGGAGTTTAGCTTAATATGTGAGGTACATGTTTTGTCTCCCAGTTGTGGTGGGTTTAAATCTTCAGAGACATGTTATAATCAGTGAATTTTATGGAAAAAACTCATTTAAATAAGTTTTATTGAGTAGTCTGATAAAAGTTTCTTTGAAAAAAAAAAAATTAACTCTGTAAGAGTCAAATTTTTACTCATATAATAAATAGCATAAGGAGTTAAGTATTTTTTTCCTAGTACAAATCTTAAAGTTGTATCTGAAGCATCAGTTGAGATATGAAATGGGAGATACCAATTTGGTCCTATTAAAATTGGTGCTTCAATAATTTTATGTTTCAATGATTCAAAATCCTTTTGATCGTTAGAATTCCAAACAAAATCACAATCTTTTGTAAGAATTTTAAAAAGTGGTGAAGCTATTTTTGTGAAGTTTTCTATGAATCTTCTATAGTAACCTATAAAACCAAGAAAAAGTTTAACATCTCGTTGACATGTTGGTACTAAAATCTTGGAAATGAATTCAACCTTTGTTGTTTCAACTTTGATCCCATCACCTGAAATATGATGTCCCAAAATAATTCCTTCGTGAAACATATAAAACATTTTTCTCGACTATTGGGTCCTACCCTACCTATTCAGGGAGTAGACGACATCCATGGCAGTCACTGTCTTCCTCTAGGAATTCTCAGTGTAGGTGATGTTGTCACAAATAACATTATCAAGAAAGGTCTTTAGAACTTCCCTTGTCTCTTCATAGATGAGTGTTGGGATAGGGTCCTTGGGGTCATTTTGGTCAAGTTTTGGTAAATTTTGTAATATATTTTTGTAACGAATGAAAATTCTACGCGAAATGTGAAAGCGGAGTGTGAAGCTAGTATGATCCAAAGGGGATTTCATCCCTTAGGTGGGTAAGTGATAGAGTGGTGTTGAGAACCGCCCATGGTTCGTGTACCATGATATTGTAAAGAAAATTCTATATATAGATGAGTCATAGTGAGTCTAGAAAAGTAACGTTTTATGAAGAATCATTGTAAGGGCAAGGTGCTAAGGCAGGAAAGGTTTGTTTCCTATATTTAGGCAAAAGGGGAAGGCTCCTGCAGCTGAGTGCGCAGAGACCTTGGTAAACCCACAGGCTGAGTTCGCAGGCCCCTGCAACTGAGTGCACAGGGAAAATAAGTCTGTATTGAATTTAATATACTTAATAAAGACAATTTTGAGCCAATTCTAATGCATTCGTGCCTTATTTATTACTTCTACAAGTTAATGTATCTTCACTATGTATTATGATTTACATGAATTAATGCTTATTTGTTGCGCAAATCTAGTATATCTATAATATTTATCCATGTTAAGTATAATTAGGAACCTTCACAAAGATGTGAAAGTTGTTTAAAGGGTTTTATAATAATTATATGTTTGGAAGGGTTAAAGGTGCATGAAGGGAGATATGAACCATAAGGACTACAAGAACCTATCACATAGACCTCTCAATGTAGAAACATGCTTCTGTCGTCCCCCAATACTTCTTCGAGTGAGACTGCAGCTTGGGCTATGTAGGTTGTTACCAAAATGGCTAGCAGTTAGGGTTATTTTGGTTGGTGCAGATAATGTTGAACCTAGTTTAGGCCCCAACAAGACAACAAATGGTTTCGTTTCCAGGATCAGGATCTGTCTAAGGAATGTGTGGTGTCGAATAAGTAGTTCCCTACTAAGAAATAAATCGAAAAGTGGATCGATCGAAAATTGCATACGTTTGCAGTTCAAGAAAATAAAAACCTGCAGTTGCCCAAGATATGGTGGCTGAATAGATACTTATACACAAACGAGACTGAAGCCTTCTTATGTTTCTTTCCTTGCGAACTACATGAGTGGTTGTCCACATTAGCGGATAGCGAGGGTACGTGGTGACTTGATGACCCTATTGTGTGGACCCTAGAACTAGTGAAGTGCTTGGAAGCTTCAAAAAATAGCATCATGCGAGCCGTTAATCACTGGATTGATCGTATCTTAGGAGGATTCATCACTGAGGTCACGATCAATATGAGAATCAACTATAGTGAAGTAGAGCATAGATTCTTCAAGGGACTAAGAGGTAAGTACTTAAAATGTTTGAAAATCTAGATTAAGATGTTGTTGTGTGAGAAACTGGTTATGCCATTACATTAACGTTGGGACTATGCGAAGTGGAAAACCCTTCAAAAGGAACTAAGAATCAAGCTTTGAATACAGTCCGTTGTTAGGATCATTTGATAGGGATGACGAAGGGACTATTTTGAGAACACCATGAAGCATGCTGTAGACAGTCAACCAGGGTATCTTATGGATACCCCATCCATCCATTCCATCACCACCTCCACCTCTACCACATACACCTACACCTCCACCTCCACCTCCACATCAACCATTCAACATGGTGAGCATAATGAAGATGTCGATCTTCAAAGGGGTGGGAAGTGAAGACGCCAAATAGTTTTGGTTTGTCATGGATGTTGTATGGACAGTGCAACAAATTATAGATCATAATATGAAGAAAGCTCAACTTGTCACAATGCTACAAGACATAGCATTAACTTGGTACATCAAGTTCTGTACGAATAGACTTGGAGAGACGATGGCAGAAACTCCATAGGCATTGAATAGTGAGTTTAAGAAGCCTAAGTATCAGGCGTAGTCTATAACCAAATTTAAGGAAATACAACAAAGGGTAAATGATTCCTTGTGGGATTTCGATCAGAGGCTAAAATGCCTAATCCAACAGGCTAATATGAAAATCACGAATGATCAACACAAAGATTGGTACATTTCTTTGTTGTTGCCTCATTTGAGATTGTCATTCTTGCAAAAAAAAAATAGGAGTGCAAGTAGAGGTTGTGGAGATCGCGATGAGGTTGGAAGCCTCGCCAATGTAGGATATGAACATTGGAGTACAACAAATTCATTCATAGTTGGCAAGCCCTCACATGGATTTGTAGAGCTTGAAGACAGGAAAGGAAGCTCAGTCAAAGGTGTGTGCTAAAGTTTGGTGTATAAAATATAAAGACAAGGGACATGATAAGGATCACTACCTTGTTTATGAGAATTACTTGATTGGAGGAGGTCCCATACCATTGAAGCCGAAGAACGTTGTGGGACCGAGAGTAGGAGTACCCTTATGGTGCACTATCTACCAGATAGGGGAGAAGCATGCGACTGACCATTGTCACCTCTTGAAAATGTTTGTGCAGACTTCACAACCACTGTTTTATACCTTTTGTCAGTCAATTGAACATGATGAGTGAAGCTGCCGAAGCTATGAATTAATGATGGAGTGGACCCCTATGTATCGAATGTAGGTAAAAATTAGTCTCAAGATCAGGGCACAGGTGCAACGCACAGAGGATTCCAAGGTCATGGAAGAAGACGAGGAGGAGGGGCTGGCAGAGGTCATGGACAAATCATTTGTTATAATTGTGGTGAAGTGGGACATTTTGCGCGTGATTGTCAGAACCCAATGCATCCATCCTATCAGTATTGTAGACAGTTTGATCATGTGATAGAATATTACCTAGTGCTGACAGCCAAGATGCAATAGAAAAAGAAGCAACAACCCATGCAAAACATATAGATGATGAGGGTGGAGCCTCGCAAAGAGGACCATAGCACTATTATTGTGACACGAAGTGGTATTGCCATAGGAGAAGATAAAGGAACGTAGCCAGAGACTGAAGTTTGGGTGCACAAGGCTACCAAAAAAGAAGTTGGATTTGATCCTGACAGGAATAAAGAAACTTTCGTGGAAGCCAAGAAGAAATTTACTAAAGCTTCTATGTTGGGGAGTCAAGAAAACCAGTTGGAAACAATGAAGTGCAAGACATGGATCCCTCGCTATTGGCCACTTTTCTGAAAATTCATATGAGGCTATTGTGAGATAGGAAGGCAGTAGAAGGGCTCTAGGATCTAATTGATAATTGTACCATTAAAATCAAGACTCCTCCTAAACAGTGCGCTATGAGGAAACTGGGTAAGCATAAGAAGTGGACAGTGTGAGAGATGAGGCTAACCACTCAGATTGGAGAGTATGAGAGGGATCAAGCCACCCTTGATCTAGGATCTGATGCGAATATGCTACCTGCACTACAATGGTCTCCTATACATCTATGCATGGCGAATCAATAGAAGATCTTTCATATGGGGCGCCTATATGGGGTAATAGTAGACATTGAGGGGGCAAGTGCTTTGGCCAAATTTGAAGTGATTGAAATAGTGGATGACAGAAATCCTTACCATGTGCTATTGGGAATTGATTGGTCCTTAGACATGGATGTCGTAATTAACTTGAAGAAGCGAAGGATGACCTTTGAGAGGAAGGCACTGCAAGTTATTGTACCACTGGATCTTGCAGAGGGAGTGCACTATACTGAACCGGTCTGTGACTATGAAGAGGAAGATGACTTGGATAAAATATAAAAGATCACTACACGTGATGAAGATTGGATCAATCCCACTATAGATAGGAAAATTAGTTGGGAGAGAGATAGCTCCTGTACCTCAAATTCAGTTGACGAACTCGAGCATTGGTAGAACAAGCTGCAGGAAGTTTCCACGCTACTCTGCAATATGATGACAAAATAACTTTAGTGTGTATCCACGAAGGTAATAAATATTCCTCATTATGATGGCTTAGATGATGCTAGTTTTCTTCTAGATAAGTTTGAAAGGGAGGTGCCAGAGGAACATCGGTTCTAGGCTCTTGACCTAATGTTGCATGCTGCACCTGCCCATTGGGTGTTACGCATAAGGATAGCTTCACTTACTAGAAGGAGTAAATGTGAATGATGAAGCTAAGGTTTGGATATGCCAATACCCATATGACTGAAAAATATAGCAGAAGGATGACATGCACAAGAACCTGATGTGATGGACTAAAGCTTGGGGAGCAGAGCCTCAACCGGAATGGGTACATATCGTTTTTCATACTTTAGATACTATTCCGATGAATTGGTACTTGGAAACAGATCTACACCATGGGAAAACTGAGTGGGATACACAAAGGGAAATTTTTTTTTTTAACTTTTAGTTTTGAGGATGGATTTGCATGCATTGATGAAGCGCTCCAGGAAATCAAGGCTACAATATTCAAGACACCTAAGGAGATGGTAGAATCGGTTCAACCGAACTAGAATACACAACTGTGTCATGCGCTGGAATTCTAGAATGTGACTATAGAAGCAGAAGAAGAGGATCCATGAAATATCAACATTCTAGAGACTGAGGGATAGAGTGAGGTTGAAGGCCCCAAAGCAGTGAACCCTGATATAATAGAACCTTTGAAGACTAGGCAAGTAAACATTGGATCTGATGCGCAACCTAAGTTTGCAAAGTTAGGCGATTATTGGTATGAAGATACAGTTGATAAAGTTGCAAAGCTGTTGTGCAAGTATTAGGACTTGTTTCCTACCAAGTTCTCAGATATGAAGGGAATTTTTGGAGATCTAGGCGTAATGAAGATCACCTCAAAGCCGAATGCCAAACTAGTGAAAGAACAACCTTATCGTCTAAATGCTAAGTATAAGGAAAAGGTGTGCAAAGATTTGGACAAAATGTTCGAGGCTGGAATCATTGAGCCAGTAGAAGAGTATGATTGGGTAAGCCCTATGGTAGTTCAAGAAAAATTGAAGACCATCTAGCATACACAAAGGACGATGGGCCTCACAGTGGAAGGACCTACTAAAGAGAAGCTAGTAGAGGAAGTATAGCAGGCCATTGTGCAGGGTACTACTAATTTGCAGGTACTGAAGGTGGAGTTCCACGAACTCCAGACGAATATTTTTGCACCAATCAAGTGACTCGAGGGTGAGTCCTCCAATTCGTGTTTGGGGCCTGTTTGGATAGGGTCCCTGGGTGATTTTGGTCAAGTTTTGGTAAATTTTGTAGTATCTTTTTGTAACGAATGAAAAGTATCCATGAAATGTGGAAGTAGAGCGCGAAGAAAGTATGATTCAAAGGGGCTTTAGTTCCTTAGGTGGGTAAGTGATAGAGTCGTTTTGAGACCCACCCATGGTCTTCGGACCATGGTATTGTAAAAAAAATTATATATATAGATGAGTCATAGTGAGTCTAGAAAAGTATCTTTTTGTGAAGAATCATTGTAAGGGCAAGGTGCTAAGGTAGGAAAGGTTTGTTTCATGTACTTAGGCGAAAGGGGAAGGCTCCTGCAACTAAGTGCATGAAGACCTAGGTAAGTCACAGGCTAAGTGCACAGGGAAGATAAGTCTGTACTAAATAGAATATACTTAATAAAGACAATTTTGAGCAATTTTGATGCATTTGTTCCTTATTTATTACTTTTGTAAGATAATATATATTTGCTCTGTATTATGATTTACATGAATTAATGTTTATTTCTTGCGTGAAACTAGTAGATCTATAATATTTATGCATGTTAAGTATAACTAGGAACCTTCATGAAGATCTGGAAATTGTTTAAAGGGTTTTATAGTAATTATATGTTTGGAAGGGTTAAAGGTTCACAAAGGTAGATTTAAGCCATAAGGACTATAGGAACCCATCACATAGGCCTCTGGATGCAAAAACTTGGTTTTCTCATCCCCTAATACTGCTTCAGGTGAGACTGCAGCCTGCGCTATGCAGGTTGTTGTCAAAAGGGCCAGCAGTTAAGGTTTTGTTGGTTGGTGCATATAATGTTGAACCTAGGTCAGGCCCCAACAAGCCGACAATGAGACTGCTTATGTGCTTGACTTTGTCTCTCCCAACAACTGTTTGATGGCAAGCTTTGTGATGCCTTAAATGTTATCCCTCAACACCTTTTGGCTACTCGAACTTTAGAAACATTCATAAGTGATCAAATGAACTATGAGAACCCTACTGAGGACTAGGCATAAATCAATTGATCGACATTTTCAAATCTTATATTAGATTAATACTTTAATCTATTATTTTATATATCTCAGTAATTTTTATAAATATTGTATTCTTGAATATTAATAAACTAATAATAATAAGTTACTAACATATTAAATAAATTAACCATTTATATATGTTTCTTTTCTTCTTTTTACGTTGATTAGGTTTTTAAGATTTTAGTATTTTATGATTAGAATTTCCCATTTGTCATATTTTCCCTCCACTTTTTATTTATTTATCTATACATCATTCCCTCTTCTCCTTCTATAAAACATTTGGTCCTGATGATGGGTCCTGTTACGGACATGAAACATCAACTTAAAATTATTACTGTGGATCAATTGATGGACTCAAATTCTTCAAACTTGATAATTGTTCTCAAGAAATTCCCAATCGTAAGCTCCCAAGTAAATGAGGTACTCCATTCTAATATTCCAAAAATAATAGTTGGATCCATCAAACTAAGGAGCCTTGTCTAATGATCTAATAGTGGCCATCTTACCTTAGATTAACCTTCCAGTAATTAATTTCCTACAGACATTTGCTCTTATTCCACTTGTTAGACAAAACATCAAACTAAGGGGAAGGGTGGAGGGGGGTTGGGTGAATTACTATAGTGGAAAACTTATCATTTCAAAACATTTCAACAATAGTTAACCATATAGTAGTGTATCATAACAATTTCCATCTTAACAATAAATGAAAATTTTAATGAAGAATCCATCAACACAAGAGAAAACAATATTTTACATGGAAATCCTTACATGAGAAAACAAAAAATTCCTCTTGTCTTATTCTTCAATTTGATTACACATATTTGCAGGCACCGCCTACTAGAGGCACCAACCCCCATGATGTGCAAACACCCACTTGCAATAATCTACAACTTAATTTAGGCTCGAAACTAAAAAATGTGCAAGATCCCAGTTGAAATAGGCTATGACTTGATTGAAGAACCTATCTCAATTCAAACACCCACCTCCTTCTTCAATCTAGTGTGGACCACCTTTCAAAATTTCTCAAACTCGATCCACATGCTCTTCAATATAGGTTTTCAAAAATTGGTCATGCTACTACTATCACAATATTGTCATAACCTATCCACATGATCATATAGAAAATAATCATGGCTTCCTTATACTCAACATCTATTTGTTGTTGGCATTATGGCTAATGTGTTGTCCTTAATGTCAACCTCGATGTAAACTTTTCATATTATGTCATCATGATTGTATAGGTGTTGTAGGAATTTGCTCAATTATTCAAAGTCATATGAATGTTTGCACAAGTGATGTAAAGGATGAGGAAGTTTATTGACATGTTTCATTTGAGAAATGTTGAAAAATGTGAAGTTTGTAAAAACATACACAACTCCTATGAAGCACAGCCGCATACATAAGTAGGTTTAATGAACAAGAGTCACATAGGCGACCTTACTCATGGAAAATAAAAAAACATGAAATTTTCTCAACTGGATGAAAAATTATAGAAGAAGACATTGGAAAAGTTACAACAAAAGGATTTAGAAATGCAAACAAATTATATGTTCTAAAGAAAAATCTAGGTAGACATAAGAGGTCAAGTTCCTCCTCTTCAGATTCAAAATAGGGGAAGATAGTTCCCATTGCAGTTGACTATATCTGATGCCCATTTCTAAAAGGATGAAAATCAGGCCCATAAGATTAGTGGTGCAAGTTCCCAGAGGGAGCTATGCATGTGTTCTATTTCATTTTGATGATTTATGCTACTAATGTTGCATTTGTTAAAATCAATGTGTGTAGGAAATGAAATGACATGTTCAAGGCAAGTTGTGGATATTTTGTTCTGACTAAAGTTAGCATTTTACATTCTATACACATTTATTATGAGGGAAAGTCTCGTATGTATGTGGTTCTTGACTTAGACAATCACATATAATTTTCTATGGTGTTAAAGAAGTGGCACCGACTCAGGGGGAACTCCTCATAAGCTTCCATCAGTTCATTGCTAGAATTATAGTACTAAGATTGGTTTATTGAAGGTTGTTAAATGACACCTATATAGTTCTTAGTATCTCATGAGAGTGTGTTGATCTATGATGGCTATTGATCTATATTCTTGCATTACTTACTGTTGATTGACATATTTATTAATAGGAAGGTTATATATATATATATATATATGATGTTTTCATTATTTCATGCAATGCCTATGTATTATTTGGGTGGTACGTGTTGACACTATTGAGTGTGCCTTATTATTTATGTTCTTGTATAAGTTAGTCTTCTTGATGCTCTTGATGAGGAGGAGATGTATGCTATGTTCACTGTTGATGTTGGTTAGTATGTGACCTATTTTTTACCAATACCTAATGGAATGTGTTGTTGCAAAAGGTATTCATATATGGTGCTAGTGAAAATATTTGTTTATGGACATGTATTAGCCATGTATAATCATTGTCCCATATTTTGGTGTAATGGTCATGAATTTTAGAAATTATAATCTAGATTTGCAACTGCTTATGAAGTTTTAATAAAAATCAAGAGATGCAGACCTACTCTACTACTTTGCAGAATTCAATTCACAATTTAGAACATAAATCACAAACGTGAAATGAAAAATAACACACATGCATATAGTATTTTTCCTATGGAAAGCAATCTACTATAAACCCCAATTCATTCTTACATTAATCTGATGAATAAAGATATATTACAATTTATTTGCTCAACTGAGCACACCCTACAAAAGAATAACCTCTATCTCTACTCACTGAGAAGTTATGACGCAAACTTAGTCAATTTCTACCTCAACTTCAACCCCTATTTCCTTGTACAATTCCTGGAGAAATTAGGCCCTTATTATTTAGGATTTTCTCCAAAATGGAATGTGCAATTCCCAAGTTTGATCATTTGACTGCATGCAACACTTGTACACTCAAGTCTAGTCTACAACTAATGTTGCACTTCCTTAGAATCTCCATCACACCCAGGGAACTTGAATTCTCTACATGCACTAGCTATTTTTGGCTCATTGATCAATTAACTAGATCGTCACTGAGTTTGATTGAAGTCCTACTACACAACTGATCTTCCATTAGTTACTCCAATAGGTTGGAACTAGTTTAATTGAAAACAACTTGAAATAACTGACCTTCATTGCTACAAATATGCGATCATGCTAACTAAACTATAATTCCTCCAACTAGAATTTACTGAGCTAACTAAGTCACAAGAGCCATGTAACCTCATTTAACTGCATCCAGGTTGTCTGCTAATGTGGAAATTCGAATTTTCTCAGTTTAATCAAGGAAAAAATCAAATTGATAGTCTCTTGCTGCATTTTTCAACACTCCCTCTCATCAAGAAAGGGATTATCAACCACCCCTATCTTGCACCTATGAAACTCAAACTTCTCTCTTGAAAATGCCTCTGTCAAAATGTCAGCATCTTGTTCCTTTGTCGGAATGTATTGTTTCAACATTATTCGCCTCTACATACAATCTCGTAAAAGGTGATACCAGATATATATATGCTTGTATCAATCATCAAATACATGATTCTTAGAGAGCTTGATGAAACTATGATTATCACAATAAATCATAGTTGCATCCATCATCTGACCAAATAGTCCCATAAGTATTTTTCTCATCGAGATCACCTCACATGTTGCTTGACTTACATCCATGTATTTTTCTCTTGTTGAGCTGAGTGCCACATATATTTTCTTCCTCCTATACCAGGAAATAACTATGGATCCAACACAGAAAATTCCACCTGATGTACTACTTCTGTCTGATAGAATCCCCACCCAATATTCTTCTATGAAGCCATGCAACTTTAGTCCCTCTATTCGTTTGTACCATAGTCAAAACTACGTAGTTCCTTTGAGGTAATGTAAGACATGCTTAACTGCCTTCCAAAAAATTTGGTTGGCCTAACCATAGCTTGGCTTAGTTGGTTGACTTCATAGCACATATCTAGTCAGGTGTTCACAAGATACAGTAGTGAACCCTTTAGATGTTGATAAATGGTAGCATCCACTTCTTCACCTGAAGTGGAATCCTCTTTCCTCCAGTTTTTTGCTAGAGGTGTCTCCATGGGTTTACAATTCTCGATGCAAAATATCTGTAGTATCTCATTTGCGTACTTTCCTTGAGACATAAACAGTTCCCCATCACCTTACCATACTTCCGACCCGAGGAAGTAATGCATGAGACCCACGTCCTCCATTTCAAATTCCCTTGCAAGGTAGTCCTTGTAAGATCTAATCAAATACTCATCACTAGTGAAAATAAAAAAAAAATAAACATATAAGAAAATAGTAAGGAATTTACCTTCTACCAAGATGTGATAGAGGTTTTCATCCACTTCACTTTTGGTGA
This sequence comes from Pinus taeda, assembly GCA_000404065.3. NCBI lineage: Eukaryota > Viridiplantae > Streptophyta > Pinopsida > Pinales > Pinaceae > Pinus > Pinus taeda. The sequence continues at coordinate 205,279 of APFE030846746.1, forward strand.
AGCCCAAACCAGTGAGATAGTGATCGATCATGGTGTACCAAGCACGGGGTGCTTATTTAACACAGTACAATTCCCTCCTAAGTCTACACACATGATACTCCAAATCAAATATCTTAAATCCTTCTGGTTTCTCGATGTACACATCCTCCTCAATAAACCCATTAAGAAATTTTGTTTTTACACCCATCTAGTGGATTTCCTACCCCATCTGCATACTTAGTGCAAGAATTTATTTAATGGATGAGTAATTTGCTATAGGAGAAAAGATCTCCTCATAGTCAATTCCCTCAACTTGAGAGTGCCCCTTGGCCATAAAGCTGGCCTTATACTTCTCTATGCTTCCATCTATTGCATGCTTAACCTTGAAGATCCATCCTAAACCCACAACTAATTTATTTGTCATTGGGACCATTTCCAAACATTGTTCTTTACAATGGATTCATTTTCCTCCACCATTGTATCAATCCATACAAATTTCTCTACTGCTTCCTTGAAAGAGGATGGCTTAGTCTCTATAAGCTCAGCCATTAGATCCATGTAGTTAGTGTACCGATCAGGTGACCTCCTCTACCTACACAAATTTGAAGGAGCTCCCACATTATCCCTCGCATCCCGTACAAGTCTATCAGCTTCCATGGTTCTTTTTCAACCTTCTTTAGATGATCCTTATTGAGTATATGTCTCCACTGTTCCTCCTCTCTGATCCTCCATTTGTAGTTGCTCCACAAATTTCTGAGGTTCCTCCTTTGGTGCTAAAATCTCCTCTTCTAGTGGGATCTGAAGGTCCCTCTCAAGAGATAACCACATTTCTTTCTCTTCATCAAACTTTACATACCCTCGTACAACTATCATTCTTAGGGACAGTAAGTACACACGATAGTTGTAAGGAGTTTTTGTGTAACCCACAAATACCCCCAATTCTTCTTTCGACTCAAGCTTCTTGCTTGATTCTTTGGAGACATGGCAGTAAACAGAGGCTCCAAAAATATTGAAGTGCGACACATTTTTCTTTTTCTCCGAGAAATCCTCCTCTGGTGTAATCATGCCAAGAATCATATGAGGACTCTGGTTTTACAAATAGCTTGTTGTATTGCATGCTTCTTCTAAAAATGAAGTGGTAGGCCTTGGCCATGCAACATATCCCTCGCAACTCTGATAATGCTAAAATTCTTGATCTCAAGAACCCCACTCTATTGTGGGTTGTGGGGTGTTGTAAATTCTTGTCAAATTCCTTCTTTCACACATAATTTTTTTAATTCATTCGACATGTACCAACCTCCATTATTTCTCTTGAGAGCCTTCAACTTATTTCTAGTTTCTTTCTCAACTAGTGCCTTCAATTCTACAAACTTGGAGAATGTCTCATCTTTCTTCTGCGTGAATAATATCTAACACTTCCTTGAGAAGTCATCTATAAAAATGAAAAAAATGAAAGAAAAAAATATGGTAGTTGAGGCTATTGAGAAAGGTCCACAAACATCAAAGTGGATCCTTTCTAAGATTACATGTGCTTTGCTATCTTGATCATGGAATGTAGATTTTTTGTACTTCCCCAAGGTACATCCTTTACATACATTTTTCTACTCAATTTACCCTTTAGGGAGGCTAGGGTTTATTTGTTGCATAATATTCAAGGCACCATGATGCAAATGGTGAAGTCTTTTGTTCCAAATTTCATCGACATCAGGACTATGCACTTTCTCTACCTCAGAGCTTAATGCAACACAAACTTCCACATCTAGCTTATATATTTTCTTCACATGAACCCTGATCTACTTCATTGTCTCATGGCTATGTGTCTCAATAATTCCTTTACTTTACTGAAGATCACACCATAACCACAGTCTTCCAAAAATACAACAAAGATGAGAATTTACTTTAGGCCCAGAACAAACATGACATCCTTGAGCCTTAGAGGGGATCTTGACTCCCTCTGAAACACTAATGTACCAATCTTGGTCATAATGTACTTTCTGTTGTCCCCCATATTGATATGCATTTGGATATATTTCTCCTCCAAGTCACTAAAATAATTTCTACACCCTGTCATGTGGAATGAGGCACTAGAGTCCAATTACCACATGCTCCCCATTAATGTGCTCATTATGCATGTGATAAGGATGCGATCAAGCTCGAACTGTGAAGTCAAATCTTCACCTGTCACTTCTCCTAAGGTCTTCTTTCTTAACCTTTTTTGTGGAAAATTCATGGCATAGTGCCTAAATTCATGACAATGGAAGCATTTAATTTTGGACAAATCCTTCTTCTTGCGCCCTTGGCTGGATTCTAATTTGGTTTGAGATTTATTCCCTTTTCCATTTTTTCCCTTTCCAACAAATACATTTTTTTCTTCATCCTTCCCTTTAGATGAAGTCCTGTGTTTGGTATTCCACCTTATTTTCTCCTATATCATATTGTACCATAATAATTCCCAATTCACTAGTTTCTCCCTCTCGTTCACAAAATCTTGGTAGCTATGCTAGTTGTCGGGATGGACGAGAAGTGTTGGACTTACCAAATCATCATCTAAAATAATAACACCAACTCATGCATGCTCATTACGAACTTTTGTGAACCAACTTAGATAACACTGAATAATTTCATTCTTCTACATCTTGATATTTCAAAGTTTATGCTTGAGCGCTAGTTTCCTATGGTCACTACTATTCTGGAACATATCTGTTAGTGCCTTCCACATTGCATAAGGAATTTATTTCCCATGGATATTGGTGAAAATTTGGTCCCCTACTCCCTCCAATATTATTATCCTCACCTTGGCTACATCTTTCTTCCAATGGGATAGCTTTTGGGCATTAGATGCTTGTGGTTTTGCAACATCTGTATTGATGTATTCTAGCAAGCCATTTGTAACAGCCCTAGTGAAAGAATTCATGTAATAAAAGTTAATAAAGGAAAAATAAGACCACGGTTAAGGGACATGTATTCCAATATGAATGTTGGGTAAAAATATCCTAGGGGGCATCACTAGGTGTGTTTTTTTGGCTAAGTAAATTGGCAAAGGAAAAGGCAAAGGCATTGAAAAGGCAAAAAGGTGTTTTTGGCACATTTATTTATGAAAATAAAGGAAATTAGGAGGTGAAATGTCACAAGTTGCACGTGAGGAGGAAAATGAAGGAAAATAATGGAAAATGAATAAAATAGAGGCCTCATTCATACAAATATTTTTGAGGATCAGTTCGTGGCTTTTTTTAGTTCAATTTTGGAGCTCTCTCATTATGCTCTCTCTCTCTCTCACTCTTGGTCACTTGGATTTTTCTTGGAGCACTCTAGCTTTGGAGCAAGAAAGGAAAAGAAAGAAAAGGGAAAAGAAGGAAAGCAAGGATCAAGGAAGGACAAGCAGGATCAAGCAGCTTCAGCAAGAATACTTGAAGGTAACCTTTTGCATGTGTGATTTCCTAGCTGGTTTGGATATGCATAGATTTTCATGTTGGTCTATGGTTCTCTTGTTGTCGGTGGCATGTGTTTGCCACGTTATGACAATGGTTTTCAGCATAGCCTTGCCTTTTTCTGGATTCCATGGTGTTGGGATGTTTATTTTGGTTTATGAGCTTTTGTTTTTTCGAAGGATTTTAGAATCTAGGGCGGAGGTGGTCACAAGTTCCATTCCCAAAGGCCTAGGAATCCCTTAATCGGTTTTTGCAGGATACACCCTAAATCCTGAGGGATATGTATTAGTTTAGGGCCTAGGATGTGGGTTTGGATTGCGGTAAGGCCTGAGAGACAAGGAGATGGAAAATTCCTCAAGGATCGTGATGGATTCCGAATGGTATTCCAAGTTTGGTTCGACTGTGATCGGAGCACCTATTTTGGTGATCATGGTTTGGTGATGGTGAGGTGGTTTAACCTATGGATTCCCTTGGTTGTTCTTGGATTGGTTTTTTTATGAGATCCTAGATTCATTCTTGGAATATGGCACAAGGGTCACTGGATGAAAGAGAGATTTGGTTCAGCCATGTCTATGGTCAGGTGGTACGTGGAAGTCCCAAACCTAGTCAGATTTTCCTATGATTAATGAAAGCTAAGTTCTCTTAATTGTTCACTAATTTGTGTGTGGATTTAATGGTTGTCTTATATCTACTATTTACATGGATTTATGTTGGTTATAAGCATGGTTAAATGATGAGTTCATGTCATGGTTATTTCATGTATTTACTTGTAACTGTTAAATGGATGGATGCAAGACCGAATTGATGATGTAATAGTTCAATGGAGAAGGAGGTGATACTTTTGGTTATGTTTCATAAGTTGTTTAAGTCATTTATGCTCTATCTTGTATCCTAGACCTATAGATTGCATTAATTCCAAGTGTTTGACAGAATTCCAGTCTCGATTGGGGATGCTCAGGACTAGCCCTAAGGTTGATTTTGATTGATCAACATTGTTATCATGTCTTTAGTGAATTATAATGGTTGTAGTAGGTTCTGTGCAAAGGCTAAGATTTTGGGCTAGAAAAGTGGCCTAAATCTCGGGGTCCCTAGCATAGAACTAGACATTTTGGTCCACAGTCGCTAGCAGGTAGTCCTGTTAGAGCAACTTTAGGTTGTTGGTCGCTCCCTTTCCCATAGCATGAGAGAAACTATGGCCTAAGAGATCCAGAACAATAGTGGAACTCAGGGATAGGTGGTCTGAGTGGTTGAATTATCTCATGAGGGTTTTTTTGATGATGTTGGAGGACTGTGTGTGATGTTCCAACGATTCCACTACCTTAAGGTCACATAGGAGGTCTAATCTGATCATAGTAGCCTCTCATATCATGTTTACACCAATTGTCATGGTTACTTTGGATAGACCTAGGAGGGTGTGTTACAGATTGGTATCAGAGCATGGTTCACCCCTCAAACTGGACGAGTGATGTGTGTTGGTCATGCATGCATGTCAATTGCATGTGTGTCTCTTACACTTGTGTTCCATGTGCTTGTTGCATTGCATCATGCTGATCATGGTTGTTGTAAGGGAACTTGATGTGATTTTGTGGAACGTAATGTCAGAATCATATTATTAGTTACTTGATTATATGCACCTTATACACAGCTCAATTATATGCAGCTTGATTACATCCTTGTATATTGGGTTGCACTCTTGATTATTTGATTACATGTATCAATCTTGAACTTTGATTACAAGAATTTATCACTTATTCTCGACTACATGCGTTCATACATATGTATAGTTGATTAGGCATTTCTTATGTATGTTGATAATTGCATGTGGAAATATGTGCAATGGAGTAATGGTTGTTGTCATGCATGAGGTCATAGCATGCATTGTTAATATGGCCTTGCATTCATGACTAGACCCTACCTAGAATGATGTTTATGTGTTGATGCACTTATTCGATATACTATGTTATACATGTATCATGTTGATTTGATGATATTGCAGACAAGGTATCCTCCTTGAATTATGCTAAGGTACATTGGTTTATTGTAATTGGTTTAGTTGACGTAGTATGCCTTGCAGGAAAGAGATCAAATGGCTAGTAAGGTGCTAGAATACATACAATCTCCCTATGCATCATATGAACATCGTCATGTGGGGCATTCTTCTAATTTAGCAGATGTTTAGTCAATTTAGTATTTCCTAAATTGCTACATTAAAGATCAATCTGGGAGTCGTAAACTGATGAAGTGTGGCACACAATATGTGCAAGACAACCTCTTTCTTACTTTTATTGTTTTCAGCTTTTATCTTGTTTTGTTCTTGTTGATCTCCTAAAGTGTCTAATGCAAATGGAAATCCTATTCTAAGGTCTTAAGAATACTTTTAAAGGTCAAGTATGGATGTAGATTTCAAGACAAGGTTGATGTCCCTTATGGTAACTTCCAAAACTTAGCACTTCAAAAGATCTCAAAACATGCTATTGATAAAATTAGTACTTGAACAAAAGTGTAAATATGCAGCTACTTAAATTAAAAAAAAAGATGAAGTGTTGATTATGAAGTTATTGTCTCTGTTATCCAACTAATTACAGAAATAAAATTTAAACTATTGCACTCAAAACCAAAAATTGCAAACTAATGAAAGCAAAATCAAATTACTTCACTTATAATCCGATAGCTCGCCAATTAACTTCTTGGGTTAAGCCATGGCATCGGAGATAACGTCAAATAACATGAAGAATTGATATCTAAGTTACCTACTTGTAGATTAATGAAAGCAAAATCAAATTACTTCACTTATAATCCAATAGCTCACCAATTAACTTCTCGGGTTAAGCCATGGCACCGGAGATAACGTGAAATAACATGAAGAATTGAAATCTAAATTACCTACTTGTAGATTAATGAAAGAAAAATCAAATTACTTCACTTATAATCTGATAGCTCGCCAATTAACTTCTTGGGTTAAGCCATGGCACCAGAGATAACGTTAAATAACATGAAGAATTGATATCTAAATTACCTACTTGAAGATTAATGAAAGCAAAATCAAATTACTTCACTTATAATCTGATAGCTCGCCAATTAAATTATCGGGTTAAGCCATGGCACCGGAGATAATGTCAAATAACATGAAGAATTGATATCTAAACTAGCTAATAACATCAAAAAAATCTCACTAGAATCAAAGCATAACAACTGAAATTTAAAAGCTAAAAATTTCAACAGAGAAGCAAATCTCAGATCACTACTTGATGAAAAGATTATATTAAAAGGCTCGAGCTCAACCTATCCTGAAATCACTGATCAGTATTAGTGAAAAATATAACAATGCTACAAAATCATGTACAGGAATAAAAATGATTAATACCATAAACAAATTATGAGAAATGTATAGTGGAAATAACAGAAAACACGCATGGAAACTATATAAAAATGAAAAACAAAACCTCAACCAGCAGGGGCCCTCTACGTAGCCTTTGGTTAATACGTTGTCACCTCAAAATCACACTTTAAACAGTCATAAGAAACAAAGTTTTTGTATTTCAAAACATAGAGTACGTATTCTCGTTACAACAGCAAGACTAATGCTACACCAACAGCATCAAAGCTAACATCAAGACTAATTACTTGCGTTTGCAAATACTTTATTTATAGAGGAAAATAGATAACTTTTGTTTGGAGGAAAATCTTCAGTAAAGGACACGTAAATAGGACAGAATCTATGAGTTTAGCTTCTTGGTTGCCATAAACATTAAATCTACGAAAGGTGGGTGTTAGATTGCATCATGGAGATGGCCTGCAGCTGGAAAAAGTGGATTCATGAACTCAGGAATGGTCTCGGACTTATTTCACGTGCTAGAACAAAGACCTAATGGACGTAGGACTCTTTGTTGACTGTCCTTTGACCGATGCCTTTCTTTATGAATTCGGCTGAACAAATAGGACCTTGTCCATGTGTAGAACATTTCTGAGTTGCCCATGTGCCTCGATTCCCTTGCTGACACCTATAACCTATAGAACAATGAAACCAGTTGCGGAATTCCAAGTCAACTGCAGAAAGTGGCTACATTCCGTAGCTAATGAACAAAATCTAAATCAAATAGCACATAGAAGGATATAGTTTGAAAACCACTTAAATGCACTCCTATAATCAATATGTAACAATCTTTGATAGCTTATGGGGTGCTGATGTGGAAAAATGGAAGAGAAAGGTTTAGAAAAATATGTAGAAGAGAGGTAGTTCTGGGGCTCAACATACCCCCACTGTGAAGATGTTCCATGTCCTCATGCAACCAAAATTGTGGCTATCCTTCCTTCAAGTCATCTGCTCTGAGACTTCTACTAATACATCTAACATTTTCTTCTTCTTCCTTGGTGTCACTGTCATCCTGGGCTTCATTATCAAGCACCTATATTTGAGGTTGATAAGGGCTCTACTCAACCTCCTATTCTTCTTCTTCAGCTTCCTATTTTTTTGTGCCACAATCCAAGATGCAACATGGTATTGTCATGGATAATTTTATCCAACTTTCTCTACTCTTTCAATGTCTCATTTTCCCTTTTGATATGTCTATTCAGGACTTCTAGTTCAAAGACTTCTTGTTTTAATGATTGGATCACATTGTCCTGAGCTGTACCAGGTTGAGTAGATAAAGTTCCCTATTTTTTTGCAGTCTTTTCCAATGATTCAATAAAATCATACATCTGTTGTTGAGTTTGATCAATTTCTGGTGTGGTCTTTCTTCGACTGATTTCAAAATCTGGTTGAGGAAAAGGAGAATGTTGTAGACTATGGTCAAGAGGAGTAATTTCTGGTTACTGTTCTAGTGTTTCTGCTCCTAGATCTATGAAGTGGGCTCCTTTGGTTTGCACTTTCTTCAATTTGCCTTTAAGTCTTGAGTTCCTTCTTAAATTCTGTGAGCTGGTATCTCCCTTTTCTAAACTCTGTTTTTCTTTTCCTTTTCCTTTTTCCTTAGCTGACTACTCCTTAAGATAAACTAGTCTCTCATAAAGTACCTATTCCTCTTTTGAAGAAGGTTCTAGGGTTTGATAAACATCTTCAACATTTCTTTTCCCTTTCTATTTCACTTGTTTTCTGATCTCAGTCAAGGTTTCAGACAACATTTCTTCCTTATTGGTTTCTCTAGTGATACTAGTAGGAGTATTTTGGATTTCTACATTTGTTCTTTTTCTCCTACTTTTTCTTGTTGAGCTTCCCTCAGGTGTTTCAGGTGGGTCCTGGAAGAAATTTCTAATTAAGAATTTTTCCCATGTGTCCTTTATTTCCTTCAATTGATTTTCAACCAGAATTTTAGCAAGGTTGTGATGATAAAGACGAGGCTCCACATACATTGTCTAGATTTTTATGTACAGTGGTGGACATCTTTTTCAAGCCACTTAACAAGAAATAAGGCATATTGATGGTTTGAATCTCCAGAAAATTCATTAGCAACCTTATATGGTACATGTACATAGACCCATACCTTCCTTCACACGTAGTGAATTTTTGGATTATCAACAACAGACTGGTCCATTTTTCCTTTAGGGCTGAAACAAGAATTCCACATTTAAAAACTCATATATCCATACTTGGGTTACGCAAAAGAATCCTCCAAGCCTTTTCATTGAAATCTTCATTTTTGAACCATCATTCTCCTTCCTGTGGGAGTTCTGTTGCTGCTGCAATGGATGCCTCTTTCACCGAGAATTTGATATCCCCAATCTCAACTTCCACACCGTTGAAGGACCTTGCAAATGTCTTCGTGACTTCTTTATTATAACCCCTGAATTTCTGAATAAACTGCAGCCACCTTGCTTTTCTTAACATGTTCTTTAGCTATGGATAGATCTCCATAAATTTGTCTCCATTCAGCTCTATTCTTACCAGAAGACCCGTTCTTCCTCTTTGCGTTGAAAATACCTTTGCAAGTGATGGTTTCATGGAGGCAGGACAGTGATATGAGCGGAGAATGGAAGAAGGGCTGCAGAGAAAACTAGTGGTTATAATGCAGGAAGAATATGGAGCATGCAATGAGAATAGGTTCATGGAATAGAGGCCTGTGTAAACAAACTCAGAATTGGCAATTGTAAACTCAGTGTGAGAATATGGAGACAGTGTGAGACTGGAAAATTTTTGAAATAAAAGGCTCTGGAATAGACATTGGCAAATTAATAAAATGACTGTGGAGTGGTGCATCAGAGGAGGAGAGCTGTGGTCAATTGGCTCACGTCTTCATGATTAACCGGTTCAACAGGTGTTATGCGGACGTACAACGGAGTACGAGTTAAATTCAGAAGAGGATTATGAGGCTATTGGAATTTGATGCGGAGGTCGTGGTGAAGTTATGCGGAGGTCATGGAGGAGTTAAGGCAGCTACCAAATCAATCATTACACATTATGGAGTTTGTGATTTTACAACTATACAGATTATGTTTTTAAAATGCTATTTGAAATTAATTTTGCTCATACCTTAGAATCTTACCACTTTCATTCACTAAGTTTTGATTGGCTGCCTCTTGTAGGTGCTTTTTAGGTGCTGACATATTCAAAAGATTTTCCTCTTCCATACCTGCATTTGACTTTCATCATTATTTGGCTAATTACCTAGCTGTCACTGCAGAGTAATAGAGGATTAGCTGCGGAATCAACAATCAGCTGTAGAATCAGTATTTAGCTGCAGAATCAGAATTTAGCTGCAGAAACTGACATAGTGAATAACACATGACTTGGTGAAATGAATGAAGATGGATGGAAATGACATATGACTGAATAAATGATATATGGAAAGTTGAACATGAAAGAAATTCTTATTGGTGGAATGTGGTGGCGAGATTGAATGAAAATGTAATGAAGTGAAATGACATGAAATGACATGAAATGAAACAGCTATGAGTGAAATGAGAGAGATTTTTTTCGAAAATATAGGGTGTCATAAGCTTCTAATTTTCACCCCATATTTTCTGTATAAGGCTGCTAATCAATGATTGGTTTTTAGGCTTATACATTATTATTATTATTATTATTATATAATGATGAAAAGAACAAAGACTAGGATGGTGGAGAAGAAGGATTCTTCTTCACCAACCTCATTGTAGAATTATCCTGAATGATTTTGTTAAACTCCTCCTTTGAGAGTGGCTTATGATAGATCTTCAATCTGTGATCATTCACAATGAGAGGAGTTTGATACTCATCAATTGTTTTGATTCTTACTACTCCATTGCTAAAATCTTTTTCAATCTCATATGGCCCAAGCCAATGAGTTTGAAATTTACCTTGAAAATCTTTGAACTTGGAATCAAATAGCAATGCCCAATCTCCTTCTTGAAACTTTTTGTCCTTGATGTACTTGTCATGCCATTTATCTCTTTGATGTTGAACTAGATCAGTTCTTTGAATTTCTTCTTGTCTGATCTCATCTAGCTCATTCAACTGCTCCATTCTATGCTTCTGGGCTTCTGATAGATTCATTCCCAATTGAACTGCCATATTGAAGGTATTAATTTGGAACTCAATGGGGAGCAAAACTTCCTTCCCATAAACAATTTCATAGGGAGAATGTCCTGTTGTGCTCCTCTATGTGGTTCTATAGGCCCATAAGGCTTTAGGAAGCCTTTTTGCCCAATCTCTTTTGTGTAGATGAACAGTCTTGGTAATGATGCCTTCAATTACTTTGTTTGTGGACTCCACTTGACCATTTTCTTGCGGATGGTAAGGAGTGGATTTTCTATGCTTGACCTTGTACTCTTCCATCAACTTCTCCATTAGTTTGGATGTGAATTGACCTCCTTGATCTGTCACAATTTCTCTTGGAACACCCAAGTGAGTAAAAGTATCCTCATAAAGAAAACTAACAACTAAATTTTCAGTAGCAAAAAATAATGCTTTGCCTTCTACCCATTTAGTGACATAATCAGTACATACCAATATATACTTTTTCTGTTTAAATGGAGAATTAATAGGTCCAATAAAGTCTAAAGCCCATTTTTCAAAGGGTTAGATGAGTACCTGAGGTTGTAATGGCATCTCATTTGAGGGGGTAGGTTTCCCTACTCTTTGGCAACTGTCACACCTTTTGACATATTGTTTTGGCATCTTTGAAGAGGGACAACCAATAATATCCTAAAGAAAGGATTTTATAGGTTGTCCTCTTATCAGCAAAGTGTCCACCGCATAGTTCATCATCACATGCTTTGAGGATATCAGGCATTTCATCTTCCCTGACACATCTTCTGATCTCTAAGTCTGGCCCTGTTTTAAACAATTTGTTAGAAATCCATGAATATCTTGAACTCTCCTGAATAATCTTTCTTCTTTCACTAGGAAATAAATGTGGAGGTAGTTTCCCTGTAACCAAATAGTTAGCCATATATGCAAACCAAGGAGTCTTAGTAGTTACTGCAAATAAGTATTCATCAAGAAACTTATCCTCTACAGGTGAATCTTCTTTGATATTCTGAATCCTAGACAAGAAATCAACTACTGTGTTTTGTTTCCCTGGTCTATCCAACACAATAATGTTGAATTCCTGCAAAAGTAGGATCCACCTTGTAACTCTGCCATTAGTAACAGGCTTGTTCATTAGATATATAATTACAGAATGATCAGTATGAATAAAAGTTTCATAGCCTGTTATATAATGTCTGAACTTATTAATTGCATGAACAACAACTAAGAACTCTTTTTCAGTCATAGTATAATTCAACTCAGTGGGAGTCAAATTTTTACTAGTATAGTAAATGGCATAAGGAACTAAATATTTTTGTCCCAACACAGCTCCTAGAGTTGTATCTAAAGCATGCATAGAAATGTGGAAAGGAAGTTTCCAATTTGGTCCTCTCAAGATAGGCGCTTTAGATATTCTTGTTTTCAAAGCTTCAAATGCTGATTGGAAATCAGGACTCCATTTGAATTCACAGTCTTTTGTAAGCAGTTTGAAGAGTGGAGATGCTATTTTGGTAAATTTTTCTATAAATCTTCTATAATAACCAGTAAATCCTAGAAAACTTCTAACATCTTTTTGACAATTTGGAATAGGTAACTTGGAGATAACTTCAACTTTTGATTTATCAACTTTAATCCCATCCCTTGAAATATGATGTCCCAAAACAATACCTCCAGTAAACATCATAAAGCATTTTTCATGGCTTAATGAAAGGTTTGTTTCTTTACATCTTATAAGGACTTTTTCCAAATTTTCTAATGCCTCTTCAAATGTATTACCATAAACTATAAAATCATCCATATATACTTCTACACAATCATGGATTAGATTAAAAAAAATTCCTAGTACTACTCTTTGGAATGTTACGAGTGCATTGCATAATCCAAAAGGAAGCACTTGGTAGGCAAAAGTTCCCCATGGGCAAGTAAATGTGGTTTTATCCTAATCTTCAGGTGCTACCTGTATTTGATTATAACCACTAAAACCATCCAGAAATGAAAAGTACTTTTTTCTTGCTAATGTATCTAATACTTGATCGATAATCAATGCACACCCTCCATTTACAATTCTTTTTAGGTACTATAACCAAGGGAGAAGCCCATTGGCTATTTGAAATTGGGTAAATGAAGTTTACATTGAGTAGTTTTTGGACCTCTTCTTTTACAATCTCCCTAAGATTTGGGCTATTTGAAATTGGGTAAATGAAGTTTACATTGAGTAGTTTTTGGACCTCTTCTTTTACAATCTCCCTAAGATTTGGATTCATCCTTCTCTGAGGTTGTCTGATTGGTCTATTGTTTTCCTCGATATAGATATGATGGATGCAAGTTTTAGGGTCAATACCTTTCATATCAGTATACTCCCATGCAAATGCAGCAGAATGTTTTTGTAAGATTTTGGTTAGCTCTTATTGTTGTAACTTTTCCAATTTTTTGTTAATATTCAATGTTTTGCCTGGAAAAATTTCAACTGCAGAACTGCCAAACTCTTCCATAGAGTAAAGAGACATTTACCTTGATGACAAATATTCAATATCAAAGAGAGTAAAGATAGGTTGTATAGTATCTTCATCATTGACCCATTCATTGTCTCCTACTTCTATAATTGCTTTTGCTGGAGGATACAAATTGAATTTCTTCGATGAACTACCATCAGAAATGTACATGTCCCTAGAACTACAACTAATATAAGCATCAACTATGGCTAGCAAATGACTTCCTAGGATGAGTGGGTGCCCTCCTCGATTACTCTTGGGAGTCAAAATCATGAAATCTACTGTATATTCCCAAGAATCTAAGGAGACCGAAATATCTTCTAATACACCATCCGGTTTAATTATTGATCTATCTGCAAGTTGCAGTAAGGTAGGTGTAAAAAGGAGATTAGGAAGTTTAATTCATTCCATAGTCTGTCTACTCATAATGTTTATAACAGCTCCTAAGTCAATCAATGTATTTGGAATTTTTATCCCATTTATGTGTGTCTTGACAATTGGACTACCTAGATCTACATATCTTTGCATGGTAATCTTTCCCATCATGATATCTACAATTTTTCCTACCAGATGGATTCTTTTTGTATCTCTTGGTTTTCTACCAGGTCGTTTGAAGATCAACTCCTTTATTGTTTTTGCTAGAATAGGAATCTCTCTAATGGCTTGTATCAAGGGAATCTTGATACAAACATTCTTTAATTCATCTAGGAAATCATAGGCAGGCAAGAAGATTTGTTTTTCCACCCCTTCGTCAATTTGTAATCTTTCAGGGAAAGGAGGTGTGGATGAAGATGTAGGTTGATCAACTATAGGAGTTGTGAGGGTTGACTCTTTTTGTTTTTCTTTTTGAATGGTTGGGTTTTGAAGGGATGCTTCTTTAAAACTTTTATTGACTTTCATAGAATCCTCCTCAGAAGCATCTTGCTCTTGAACATCTGTAGAAGGTTTTTCCTTTTCTAAAATCCTACCAGATCTAAGTTGAACATCATTAAGATCTAGAGGAACAATCATGTAGGTAGGAAATTGTTGTCCTTCTACCATGTAAGCATTCTGAGGGTTTTTGTTGTTGGGATTTGGTAATGGCTGGGCTGGCATTTGGTTTGGATTCTGTTGAAATGGAAGCAAGAGTTCAGGATTTTGATTTTGTTGGGGAGGTTGTTGTTGTGGAAATGGCAATGAAAGTTGTGGGCTTTGATTTGGAAGTTATGGATTTTGTTGTTGATTTTGTGGGATAGGATAGCCCTAAAAAGATGGAGGATATTGATAAGATTGAGCAAATATCCCATAAAGATTTTGTACCCCTTGTGCCCATGATTGAGATTGATACTAATTTTGAAGTCAGGGCCAAGGTTGTTGCCAAGAATTCCAATTTGGTGGAGGCTGAAAATTCATAGGATTGTTAAATCCTTGATTTTGTTACCCTTGCCATGGTCTTCTTGAAACAAAACAAAGAGATTCCACTGAATTTGGGTCCTCCTGAAAGATAGCTTTGAGTTCTCAGATTGAAGGAAAATACTTGGTCTCATGACTTTCTGAGCAAATCATACATGTTTCTAAAACTTTTGCATCCAAGGGACATTCCCTTAGAGCATGTTTCTTCCTACATTTTGGGCAAAAGATGGCTAAAGCATCAGCTTCTGCTTTCTACTTGTTTTGGATTTTGAAGGTGTCTAGCTGTTCACTAAGGCTCCCTAAAATGTCAATTTTGAATTCATCAAGCATATTACCAATCTCTTCTCTACTTACTGATCCAGTTGTAGATTTGTTTGCTCTAATAAGAGAAGGATCTCTAGGCCCTTTTCTAGTTTTAGATTTTCCCCTTGAGAGATGGACACATAGTTCTGCTATGTGATGTAGTGGAAGTTGAGAATTGTCTCCCTTCCCCATCAAGTTTAAAATATCTATCCATTCATCTCTAATGGCTTTCAATAAAAGGGCTTTCAAGGTTTCCTCATCTAAATTGTTCATTTTCACTTTCTTTAAGTTGTATTGAACTCTTTTAAGTAGACCCTCCAAGTTCTCATCTTATTTTTGCATCATTTTGAATACCTCATCCTTATGGTTAGTGGGCATACAATAATCTAGATATCTATCCAAAAATGTTTGCTTCATATTATTCCAAGTCCTAATAGATTGAGTGACTAATCCCAAGAACCATTTCAAAGCAACCCCTTTCAATGTTGAAGGAAACAATTTGAGTTTTTGAGAATCTTCTAGATAATCATAGGTTTGGCACAAGACTTCAAACTCAAATAGAAATGTTTCAGGATCCTCACTTCGGAATCCATAAAAGTTTGGGTGAACAAATGGTGAAATTTTTTTCATTGTTGTATGGGTTTTCTCATCAACTATAGGCAATCTAAATGAGTTATCTCCTTCCCTATTTCCCCCATTATTACTTCTACCTCCTCCATTGTTACCTCCATTATTTCCTCTACCCCCTCCTCCAAATAGTGAAAATTCCCCATCTAGTACTTCCTCTGCCATGATAGTTTCTTCAGGGTCTTCTGGTTCTTCTACTAATGGCTGATGAGAGAGAGTCTCTAATACTTCTTCTTCTCTGGATGATTCAACTTCTTTTATTGCAATATGTTCCCCTATAGAGGTGAAGAAGGGTTCTTCTCCTAGGTCAGGTTTAGTAGATAGTGTGGGAGAATATTCTAATCCAGTTGTTGCCCCTTCAATTCTAGGAATCCTAAGGCTGGGAGTATGAGTCTGGGATGGAGGTGTATCTTGTCTATGCTTTGAAGTAGTTGCAGTTGTAAAAATCTAACTTTTGCTCCTAGCTAAAAACCTTCCCCTAGAATCTCTGGCTCTATGCATGTCATTTTTTTATTTTTTTAATGATTTCTTTTTTTAATTGTGCTAATAATCCTTTTTTTGATCTTCCAGATCACACTAGGTGCAAGAAGACAGCATACTCAAGAAATTATTGAACTAATAACTCTCATTTCTGATCCTCCGGATCACACTAGGTGCAAGAGGAGAGCATACTTCAAGAAATTATCAATTTTTCCCTATTTTTTTTTTTTTGTAAGAGATCGGCTACCTAGTTACACTTCCCTAGCAACGGTGCCAAAATGTTTAGTCAACTTAGTATGTCCTAAGTTGCTACATTAAATATCAATTCGGGAGTCATAAACTGATGAAGTGTGGCACATAGTATGTGCAAGACAACCTCTTTCTTACTTTTATTGTTTTCAGTTTTTATCTTGTTTTGGGGTTTTGTTTCTGTTGATCTCCTAAAGTGTCTAATGCAAATGGAAATCCCATTCTAAGGTCTTAAGAATACTTTTAAAGGTCAAGTATGGATGTAGATTTCAAGACAATGTTTATGTCCCTTATGGTGACTTCCAAAACTTAGCACTTCAAAAGATATCACAACATGCTATTGATAAAATCAGTACTAGAACAAAAGTGTAAATATGTAGCTACTTAAATCAAACAAAAGATGAAGTGTTGATCATGAAGTTATTGTCTTTGTTGTCCATCTAATTACAGAAATAAAATTTAAACTACTGCAATCAAAACCAAAAATTGCAGACTAATGAAAGAAAAATCAAATTACTTCACTTATAATCCAATAGCTCGCTAATTAACTTCTCGGGTTAAGCCATGGCACCAGAGATAACGTCAAATAACATGAAGAATTGATATCTAAATTACCTACTTGTATATTAATGAAAGAAAAATCAAATTACTTCACTTATAATCCGATAGCTTTCCAATTAACTTCTCGGGTTAAGCCATGGCACCGGAGATAACGCCAAATAACATGAAGAATTGATATCTAAATTACCTACTTGCAGATTAATGAAAGAAAAATCAAACTACTTCACTTATAATCCGATAGCTCACCAATTAACTTCTCAGGTTAAGCCATGGCACCGAAGATAACGTCAATTAACATGAAGAATTGATATCTAAATTACCTACTCGCAGATTAATGAAAGCAAATAAAATTACTTCACTTATAATTTGATAGCTCGCCAATTAACTTCTCAGCTTAAGCCATGGCACTGGAGATAACGTCAAATAACATGAAGAATTGATATCTAAACTAGCTAATAGCATCAAACAAATGTCACTAGAATCAAAGCATAACAACTGAAATTTAAAAGTTAAAAAGTTCAGCAGAGAAGCAAATCTCAGATCGCTACTTGATGCAAAGATTATATTAAAAGGCTCGAGCTCAACCTATCCTAAAATCATTGATCAGTATTAGTGAAAAATATAACAATGCTGCAAAATCATGTACAGGAATAAAAATGATTAATACCATAAACGAATTATAAGAAATGTACAATGGAAATAACAGAAAACACGCATGGAAACTATACAAAAACGAAAAACAAAACCTCAGCCAACAGGGGCCCTCTGTGTAGCCTTTGGTTAGTACACTGTCACCTCAAAATCACGCTTTAAACAGTCATAAGAAACTGAGTTTTTGTATTGCAAAACAGAGAATATGTCTTCTCGTTACAACATCAAGACTAATGCTACACCAATAGCATCAAAGCTAACATCAAGACTAACTACTTGCATTTGCAAATGCTTTATTTATAGACGAGAATAGACAACTTTTGTTTGGAGAAAAATCTTCAGCATAGGACACGTAAACAGGACAGAATCCGTGAGTTTAGCTTCTTGGTTGCCATAAACATAAAATATACGAAAGGTGGGTGTTAGATTGCGTCATGGAGACAACCTGCATCTGGAAAAAGTTGATCCATGAACTCAGGAATGGTCTCGGACGTATTTCATGTGCTAGAACAGAGACCTAATGGATGTAGGACTCTTTGTTGACCGTCCTTTGACCGATGCCTTTCTTTACGAATTCGGCTGAACAAATAGGACCTTGTCCATGTGTAGAACATTTCTGAGCTACCCTCGTGCCTCGTTTCCCTTGCCGACACCTGTAACCTATAGAACAATGAAAATAACTGCGGAATTGCAAGTCAACTGCCGAAAGTGGCTACATTCCGTAACTAATGAACAAAATATAAATCAAACAACACACACAAGGATATAGTTTGAAAACCACTTAAATGCACTCCTAAAATCAATATGTAACAATCTTTGATAGCTTATGGGGCACTGATGTGGAAAAATGGAAGAGAAAAGGTTTAGAGAAATACGTAGAAGAGAGGTAGTTTTGGGGCTCAACAGCGGACACATTGGGAATCTTGCAAGAAGATATACAGAGTTGCAAAGTAGAAAATGATAAAATCATGCAGGCACAAGAGAAACAAGCAGAGGTGAATGCAACACTACTTCATAGTTTGTCAGAATTGCAACGATAGGGGCCACTTCGGATTAGCCATGGGAAAGAGGACGAAACTAATGGGGCATATGGAAGTAGGTCTCTTAGTAGACACAGACCTTATGGTGGGCACAAGTCGGATAGATCTAACATGATCAAAGATGGCAAGTTGTTGGACACTCCGGATAGGAGAGGTACTAGACACAGTATTATTCTAGTCCAGGTTCTGGCAAAAATCATATTCGCCTTTGTTATCACCCTTACAGGAGGAGTGAAAGGGGATACTTTCCGGATGAGTTCAAGAAAGCAAAGCCACCTACCTTTGATGGAGAGTTGAATAAATCAAATGATGAAGATGCATGACTACTTGGCATGAAGAAATTCTTTAGATTACATGACTATTTAGAAAACAGGAAAGAAAGGATAGCCCCTTTTAGTCTCAAAGGTAAATCATATATTTGGTGGGAAGATGTGAAGAATGTTAAAGGTATTGATGAAGATGATTTGACTTTGCATGCATTTGAAAGGCTCTTCAAGAAGAAGTACTTTTTAGAGAGGTACTATGATGACAAAGCTAAGGAGTTTTATGAGTTTCAGATGGGTTCCATGATAGATGATGAGTATACTAGCAGGCTCTTAGAGTTGTTGAGATATGTGCCTTACCTCAAGGAGGAGAAGGCCAAGGTTCAAAGATTCATCAGTGGACTGCCTGTAGCATATAGAGATCAAATTGAGTTTGATGAGCCTAGATCATTAGAGGAGGCCATCTAAAATTTGAAGCATTGTTATGAGCAGTTGAAGAGCAAAGTTGAGCCAAAGTGTGACTTGAAAGGAAATGAGAAAACTAAAGGAAAATGGTCGCCAAAGCAAGGAAGACCTCAAGATGAAAGTGAGAAACATAATGCAGTTCCTTACAAGAAATTCAATACAGCTGAGAAGGGACATGGGGAGTAGTAGGCTAGAGGCGGTGGTAGAAAATATTGTAGTGTTGGATATGTGGTAAGGATCATCGTAAGAAGGATTGTCTGCAGTTTTAGAGTGGTGGTAGACCCCATATCTATAGTGCTGAGGAGGTGCATATAGTTGGTGATTTTTGTCATAGCATTCCTCGGATCTATGCAACTGTGGACAACAGACAGGTGGATCATGTGGCATCGATCATTGAGATGGATGGTAAGATTTGTGATCAAGTTGTTTCTATTTTGATTGATCCTAGATCTAACTATAGTCATATTTTTGTTTCTTGATGATGAACCTCAGTCATAGGTTAGAAAATTCGATTTGAAATATACTTGAATGGGATGAATCCAGATAATCAATTACAACTAGTTATATTAATCCTGACCTAGTGGATAAGTGTCGTTTGAGAAAAGAAGTGCATGCAGAATATTGGTTGGTATAGCTGGCTACAGGTATAAAGAAGCAAGTTCACCATTAGGTAAGAGGTTGTGCATTTGAGTTAAATGGTTTGCAAACAGTAGCACACTTGAATGTATTTCCATTGGGAACGTATATCATGATTTTGGGTATGGATTGGCTATACCTTCACAGAACCAAAGAGAATTTCTTTGACAAGGCCAATGAGTGTGTGGATGATAGTGGGGAAAAGAGGACCTTGCAGGGAAAGAAGAAGCCTACATCAGTGAGGATGGTTACCGCTATGCAGGCTAAGTTTAGTTGTAGAAACATTTGTGTGATGTTTGCAGTGCACATTTTTAGTGACAAGGGTAATGAGGTTTAGGATGCAAATGTGTTGAGCAAATACCCAATTTTTTTGTAGTTTTAGGATGTATTCCCTCAAGACATTATAGAGTTACCACCTCACAAGGAGGTAGATTTCGCTATTTATTTAGTGCCAAAGGTGGCTCCATCATCAAAAGAACCTTACAGGATGAACACACTTGACTTGGTTGATTTAAATTTGAAGTTGAAGGAAATCTTGGACGAGGGGTACATTAGGCCAAGTGTATCACCTTGGGGCACACCAATGTTGTTCATGAATAAGAAATATGGTACTATTAGACTGTGCATTGATTACAGGTAGTCGAACAAAGTACCGTTCAAGAAAAGATACCCTTTTCCAAGGATTGATGATTTGTTTGATCAGTTGAAGGGAGCAACAAAATTCTCTAAGAGTGACCTCAGATTGGGATACATTCGGGTACGCATCAATGAAGAGGATATCTTCAAGACTGCATTCAAGGCCAAGTATGGGAATTATGATTTTATTGTTTTTCCATTCAGTTTCACTAATTCTCTATCTACATTTATGTGTTTGATGAATAGTGTGGTACGTCCTTATCTGGACAATTTTGTTATTATATTCATTGATGACATACTGGTATATTCCAAAAATGAGGAAGAGCATGTCGAACATTTGGCAGTAGTGTTGAGGTTGCTAAGAGAGCATCCGTTGTTTCATAAGCTTAGAAAGTGAAGCTTCTTTCAAACTGAGGTACACTACCTGGCATATGTTTTCTCCAAGGAAGGCATTGGAGTAGATCCAGAAATGATAAGGGCCATCACGGAGTGGGAAAATCCTAATAATGTAGATGAGGTGAGATCATTTATGGGATTGGCACGTTACTATAGGAGGTTCATCAAGAACTACTCACACATTGCATACCCTATCACATCATTGCAGAGGAATGGTAAGAAGTTTGAATGGACATAGGTGTTATCACCCAAAAATTCTCAAAACATCTTTTTGTCAACTCTATTTTTGGTCATCATTTCAAGGAGGTCTAAAGGTCATTGTAGTCTTGATAAAAGGGTAAGTACTTGGGTTTGAAGTCTTAAAATGTCATCTTTCATTTCCAAATAAAATCCTTTAGGTTCACTTCATGGTTAAATAGGTCACATTTTCCATTTATAAGTCATTCCATTAAGTGTAGGGTTAAATTTTGCAATCATACAGGAATCTGCAGTTTCATAGCGCAACTAGTTCAAAAAAGGTGATTTGCGCTACGAAACTGATATGTATGCTCTCTTTTTTCTGTTTTTAATAGTCAACGTCCAAGGGGGTTCCCGAGCAATTGAAAACTCATTTTTGAAAAATGAAAGAGGTTTTTCTTCCTAACATAATTAAATACAAAAACCTCTCTTAGTTTATTTAAATTCATTATGCAGTGGGAGAAATTGGTAACCCAAATTGCTCTACGAAACTATTGAAAGTCATTGAGAGAAAATCTTTGTTTTCTAGTTTTAGTAGTTCACTTCATGATCCGTTTCTAGCCAAATTCAAACGTATTTTAGAATTATGAGAGAGGTTTCTCTTAATAAACTCTCCAAATACAATCACCTCTC
Organism: Pinus taeda; assembly: GCA_000404065.3. Lineage (NCBI taxonomy): Eukaryota > Viridiplantae > Streptophyta > Pinopsida > Pinales > Pinaceae > Pinus > Pinus taeda. Next base: position 227,191 of record APFE030846746.1, read on the forward strand.
TCACTTTCCTCAAAAGTGTTACTAGTTGATAGAAACAAGGCTTTCTTTGAAGCCATATTTTCAGAAATCATAATTTTCCAATTTTACATGTGTTGTTCAAAGACAGTTTTTGGACAGTTAGGTCATGGATCAACAGAGAATGGTATCCATTTTTGTTTTTATGTGGTTTTGGAATGGAAAATAAAGGCACAGGCATTAACCCTAAGGCTAAAGAAACTCCACCAGCATAAATCAATAAGCTTGTAATGACCAAGTCAAAAAGATTTGTTAAGCTGAAACCTAGAAAGTAGGTGAAAGAGCAAGTGAGTAAAACATCAGTGGTTATTCTTGAGACTCCTCAATCTACAAAGGAAAATATAGCTGAAGTTAAATAAATGACACAAGATCAGTCAGCTATCACCTTTGAAAAGTTAACTTTGTGACAAATAGCTTGTTGTCCAAATAGTTCTTTACAGTTGTCATATTTGTAAGAGGGCAGTTGTGGTTATAAAGGGAAATTGCCATGAAGATGAAAGCATAAAAAGAATGCTATGTGTTTTGATAGGAGCCTATAGAGATTTAATTGATCATGGATGACCTCAACTTCATGCAAGCTTTCATCCAGACAGGTTACATGTATTTCTACCAGGAGTTGCAAGGGCATTTGTGTGTTTCTTGGATTGTTTTGAGCTGTTGGTTTCAAAAGGAATTTTCCGGAAAATGAAGATGAGTTTAAAAAATATGGAGGTCTTTTCTAAGAACATAACAAGGAACAAAAACCTCTTTCAAATTTCTCCCAGGTGCTACCAATTTGGAGATTTGAAGTTTCCTTTGAGACCTATTTTCATAAATCTGAAGTTTTCTTGTTTTATACATGATTTTATAATGTAGATTCCAGACAACTGAAGCTGGTTTTCAAAAACCTGAGAGAGGTTTTACTTATAAACATTATTATCTACAAAAATGTTCTCCATTTTTGTAATAACAATCAAGGATCAAGAGATAGGAGCTCAGGAGTGCACCCTTCTTTTTCTAGAAAAACAGAGTTATTTTTATTGATTGATGAAGTGGTTGAAGGTGAAAAGGTTGTTTCCTGAGGAGGGAGAAAGGTAAAACATACTTAAATCAATTACACATCAGCATGAAAAAGAGTATCAGAGCATGAAAAAGAGTATCATATCAGTCATTTGACAACTGGAGATATTCAGTTAAAGGAAGAGTTTGAAGACACTAGTCTACATGTGCCAGGTCATCAAACTGATATCTCCTTAATGATAGGCAGAGTAACTTCACGAAGGTAGTCAGAATATTAATGTTTGGTTAATGGTCAACATGGTTAAAAGATAGGATTCCTTTCGAGGAATATTTGGATCATTTTGGTTTAAATGTAATAATTAGGTGTTTGAGTCATAGTAGGACTCTAACTCTTAATTCAAAAAGGTGTGAGTCCTAGTTTTATGAATCTAGTTAGTAGTTAGATTTGGTGTCAGTTGTAAAGTCTAATGCTCTATCCACTTGGCAGACTTGTTGTAAATTCTAGATGCCTATAAGTAATGTAAAATTTGATGTACACAGGGTTGCTAATTTGATTAGCAAAAGAAAGTTGTGTTATTGTAAGAAATTCTGGTCTTTCAAACTTAATACAGAGATCAGTTTTACTACTCAAGATTCACAAGGGGTTTATGTGTCTGATGTTCTTTTGGCCTTTTCAATTACTTATTTGTAGTGGTATGAGCTCCTGATGCTTAGAATTCATTGGAAAATTCTCTAACTTCCTTCACTATGTTACTGCTTTATTTGTAAACATAAACTCCAAGTGCCTTGACTTCCATGTTTTGTTGATCATGATGTTTTCTTGAAAACTATCTTGACTCCATAGCCCAATAGATGTTTGTTAATCTTTGATTCAACCAGTCAACCAACTATACATTTTTGTCCATTTTTATTCCTGGAGTTAGCCATCTAATCATTAATAAAAAATCTTAAACCTATTGAGAGAGCCCTCTCAGGTTGAGGAGGCTAAGCCTCAACCAAAAGATTGGTTTGAAAGAGTTACTCAGAGTTTACTTGATCAACAGCCTATCAGGGTCATATTTGGTGATAACAAGAGGAATGTGAGGATAGTTTTGAGAAGCTTAAGAAGTTATTGACACATGCACCAATGTTAAAGATTGTAGATCCAGGCCAGGAGTTTTTAGTGTGTACAGATGCTTGGAAGAGAGGACTTGCTGGAGTTCTCATGCAAGAAGGGCAGGTAGTGTGCTATGAGTCACGAAAATTGAATGAGCATGAGTAGAACTATCCAACACATGATCTTGAGTTGGTAGCGATTATACATGCATTGAAGATGTGGAGACATTATCTTTTGGGCAGATGGTTTGTGCTAATGAGTGATCACAGTGAGTTGAGGTATTTGTTTGACCAGCCAAATCTAAATGGCAAGCAAGCTAGATGGTTGGCTACCCTTAGCAAGTTCAACTTCAAGGTCAAATATATTAAAGGGAAGAAGAATCAGGTTGCAGATGCTCTTAGCAGGAAGGTACAGGTAAATCATATAGTAGCTATGATCTCTTATGTGACAGAGTTATGGGATAGGATCTTGTAGGCAGGAGAGAAGGATGACAAATACATGGAGATCATGCACAGGTTACAATAGAGTATAGGTACAAGCGATTAGGATGTAGATTATCATCTCAGAGTAGATATTTTGGTGAGATTCAAGGATAGGATCTATGTGTCGAATTGCATTGAGCTCAAGAATCTTATTTTGTGAGAGGTTCACATCAAGCCATACTCGGGTCACCTAGGACATCAGAAGAGATTGACGGCGGTAAATAATTTCTACTATTGGCTGAATTTGAAGAAGGAAGTAGCAAAGTTCATGGCTAGATGTTTAGATTGTTAGTAGGTAAAGGTGGAATGAAAGAATCCAAGTGGTTTACTACAACCTATAGTGATTCTGGAATGGAAATGGGAGGTCATTTCAATGGATTTCATTACAAGTCTTCTAAGGATAGTGAAGCAACATGATTCTATTATGTTCATGATTGAAAAGTTGAGCAAGGTAGCTCACTTTGGTCTAGTGAAGACTACATATTTGGCCAGTGAGGTAGCATCGGTGTTCATCAAAGAGATAGTGATACTGCATGGCATTCTAAAGGAGATTGTGTCGGAAAGGGATGCAAAGTTAACTTCCAAGTTTTTGAAGGATCTATTTGCAAGCTTGGGTACAAAGTTGGCCTTTAGTATAGCTTATCATCTGCACATAGATGGACAAATAGAGAGGGTCAACAAGATTTTGGAGGATATGTTGAGGATGTACTTGATGCACCAATAGAGGAAATGGGAGGAGTATCTTCCTTTGGTTGAGTTTGCATACAATAATGGTTACCAGGAGTCATTGAGGATGAGTCTTTTCAATGCATTGTATAGATAGAGTTTTAACACTCCCATCAACTGGAGTGATCCAGTGAATAGGGTGGTTATTTTACCGGAGATGCTAGTAGACATGGAGTAGGAAATGCGGGTTATAAAGAAAAATCTAAAGGCAACACATGATACGCAGAAGAGCTGTGCAGATCAACACAGGGTATTCAAGGAGTTTTAGGTTGAGGAGCATGTGTATTTGTGCATCAAGCCTAAGAAAAACTCTTTGAGGATTGGTTCATGTTCCAAGTTGGCACCACGGTATTGCGGGAATTTTGAGATCCTTTAGAGGATTGGACCAGTGGCATATCGACTTACACTACCTCCAAAAGTGAAATTCCATGATTTTTTCCATATTGCATTGCTTAAGAAGTATATAAAGATGTTTATCATGTTATTGATTGGTTTGTATTACAGGTGGAGCAAGAAGGAGAGTTTGGTTTGTATTGCAGGTGGAGCCTCAGTGCATATTGTAGTGGAAACATCTTATACTCAAGAATAAATCCATAGAGCAAGATAAAGCGCAGTGAAAGCACTTTGGGCCTAAAGAAGCTACATTGGAGATGATAGATCAGATGCGGGCTCTATATCCTTCATTGTTTGCCGGTTGAGGCAAAGCATTTTTGGTTTGATGTTGGTATGTGGTTGGCATATGTTTTGCTAATGTTTTGATATTTGTATATGTATCTATATATGGATGTAAATACCACCATGAGCTAAGTTGTAAAGCTCCAATAAGCAGTATGGTTATTATTTTGTCATGTTTTCATGATGTTTTACTTTTGATTAGGTATTTCATTGTAAATAATACAATGAGCTAAGTATAAAGCTCCATAGGCAATATGTTTTCTTTCCAACGGTTTTTCTGAGGTCACGGTCTGGCTTAACACTGAGGATGGTGTTCCCCAAGGGGGGGGGGGGGGGGGGGTTCTGTAACAACCCTAGTGAAATAATTGATGTAGTAAAATTTAATAAAGGCAAAATAAGGCCATGGTTAAGGGAGACTTGTTCCAAGTTGAATGTTGGGCAAAGATATCCTAATGGGCATCACTGGATATGTGTTTTTGGCTATGGAAATTGGAAAAGGAAAAGGCATTGAAAAGGAAAAAAACATTTTTAGCACATTTATTTATGAAAATAAAGGAAATTAGGAGAAAAGTAAGGTGAAAGGTCACAAGTTTCATGTGAGGAGGAAAATGAAGGAAAATAATGGAAAATGAAGAAAAAAGAGGCCTCATTCATAAAAAGGCTTCTGAGGATCAGTTCATGGCTTTTGTCAGTTCAAGTTTGGAGCTCTCCCATTATTCTCTCTCTAACTCACTCTTAGTCACTTAGAGTTTTCTTGGAGCACTCTAGCTTTGGAGAAATAAAGGAAAAGTAAGCAAAGGGAAAAGAAGGAAAGCAAGGATCAAGAAACTTCAACAAGAATACTTGAAGGTAACCTTTTGCATGTGTGATTTCCTAGCTAGTTTGGACATGCATGGCTTTGCATGTTGGTGTATGGTTCTCTTGTTGTCAATGGCATGGTTTTGTTGGGTTATGACAGTGGTTTCCATCCTAGACTTTCCTTTTTATGGATGCCATGGTGTTGGGATGTTTATTTCGATTTCTAAGATTTGGTTTACCAGAAGGATTTCGGAATCTGGGGAGGAGGTGGTCTCAAGTTCCATTCCCAAAGGCCTAGGAATCCCTTGACCAATTTTGGTGGGATATATGGTAAAGCCTAAGTGAGATGTCTCAGTTTAGGACCTAGTGATCTGCGTTTGGATTGTGGTAAAGCCTAAGAGACAAGGAGACAAAAAATTCCTCAAGAATAGTGATGGATTCTAGATGGCATTCCAAGTTTGATTTGGGTATTATCGAAGCATTGGTTTTGGTGTGATCACGATTTGGTGAGGGTGAAGGTGGTTTAACCTCTAGATTCCCTTGGTTTTTCTTGGATTGGTTGTTCTATGAGATCCCACATTCATGATTGGAATATGGCACAGGGGTGACTGACTGAAAGAGAGATTTGGTTTAGCCATGTCTATGGTCAGGTGGTATGTGGAACTCCCGAACCTAGTCAGATTTGCCTATGATTAATGAAATGTAAGTTCTCTTACTTTTGCACTAATTTATATGTGGATTAAATGGTTATCTTATCTCTGATATTTACATGGGTTTATGTTGGTTATAAGCATGGTTAAATGGTTGGTTCATGTTATGCGTATTTCATGTATTTACTTGTAACTGTTAAATGGATGGATGCAACACCTAATTAATGATGTAGTAGTTCAATGGAGAGGTTCAATGGAGAGGGAGGTGATACTTCTAGTTATGTTTCATAAGTTGTTTCAGTCATTTATGTTTTGTCTTATATCTTAGACCTATAGGTTGCATTGATGCCAAGTGTTTGATAGAATTTCAGTCCCGATTGGGGATGCTTAAGCCTATTCTTGAGGTTTATTTTGATTGATAAGCATTGTTATCATGTCTTTAACGTATTTTGAACGTTGTAGTAGGTTCTAGGCAAAGGTTGGGATTCTAGGCTAGAAAAGTGGCCTAAATATCAAGGTCGCTAGCACAGAACTGGAAATTTTGGTCCACAATCGCTGACAAGCAGGCCTATGAGAGCAACTTTAGGTTGTTTCTCACTCCGTTTCCCATAACATGAGAGAGGTTATGTCCTAAGAGATCAAGAACAACAGTGAGACCTAAGGACAGGCTGTCTGATTGGCTGACTTGACTCTTGAGGATTTTGTTGATGATGTTGGAGGACTGTGTGATGTTTCGTCAATTCCACTTCTTTAAGGTCACATAGGAGGTCGAATTTGATCATAGTAGCCTATTGTCTCATGTTTACCTCGGTTGGCATGGTTAATTTGGGTGGACTTGGGACGGGGTGTTACACCATTATCATGCCCTACCGCTTCCATGTGATCCTTCCATTCATTGAAATTAAAGCTTCCTTCCAAGGCATACTTTGACCTTAGCCCATTGAAGGTCATATTCCCAACTCCAAAGAGATCCTGCTACACTAAACTGCAAATTTGAACCCCATGAGAAATAAATTCAAAATTCATACTCTAATGTGAATCCTACTTCGATAATATGTAGAAATTATGATGTATCTTTTCAACTGATCATGAAGTTTTAATAAAAGAAATGAGAGACATAAACCTACTCTACTGCTCTACAAAATTAAATTAATAATTTTGAACATCAATCACAAACATGCAATGATAAATAACACACATGCACACAGTATTTTTCCTAGGGAAAGTAATCTACTAAAAACCCCAATGTGTGCTTGCATTAATCTGATGAATAGAAATGCATTACAGTTGCTTTGCTAAACTTGGCACACCTTACAAGTGAATAACTTATCTCTCTACTCACAGAGAAGCTTTGACCCAGACTTAGTCAATTTCAGCCTCAAATTGAGCCCTTATTTCCTTCCAAAATTTCTTGAGAAATTAGGCCCTATTTTTAGGAATTTCTCTTAAATGGATTGTGCAATTCCCAAGGTTGATCATTGGACTGCATGCAACACCTGTACACTCAATACTAGTCTACAATTAATGTTACATTGCATTGGAATCTCCACCACAACTAGGGAACTCAAATTCTCTGCATGCACTAGATATTTTGGGTTGATTGATAAGTTAACTAGATGATCACCAAGTTTGACTGAAGTCCCACTACACAATTGACCTTCCACTAGTTCCTACAACATTTAGAACTAGCTTAACTGAAAACAACTTGAAATAACTGGCCTTGATTGCTACAAATTAGCAATGGCACATGCTTAATAGAACTCTAACTCATCCAACTAGAATTTACTAAGCTAACTGAGTAACAAGAGCCATGTCACCTCAATTTAATCAAGCCAAAAATCAAATTGAGAATTTATCGTTGCATTTTTTAACATGAATAGAGCCATGTTGTAAACATTATAAAATTTAGTCATGTGTGGGCAATTGGTCATGTTATGTATGTTTCCCTATTGCTATGAGTGATTGATGTAAACTTCGGTTCATAGAGTCATTGGTTGTGATGGTTATATGGGAAATATGTGCTTATGTACAGTCATGTAATTGCTTCATAAATCCTTTTACTTACATTGCATATCTCTAGAAGGTCCAGTATATGCTCAAGAGGAGCATGGTTAGGTTATGTTGTTGATTAGAGTCATATTTTGCAGCTGGGATCCTTGGTTCATAAAAACAAATTAGACTTATCGTATTAAACATGTCAAGGGGAGTACTTCTCTCAACTTGATTATTCCCTTTGCCCTTGTTGTCACAAGGAAAGAGAAGGACTTGGTGTTTTAAAGGAGTTTGAAATCAAGTCTAAACGAGGAGATTGATGCAATTATACCTAATGTGTTATCCTTAATTTCAACCAAAACGGCTAATGTGTTGTCCTTGATGTCAACGTCCATGTTAATTTGTCATATTATGTCATCATGATTGTATAGGTATTGCAAGATTTTGCTGAAGTATTGCAAGTCATATGAATGTTTTCATAAGTGATGTAAAGGATGAGGAAGTGTATTGACATGTTTCATTTGAGAAAATTTGAAAAATGTGAAGTTTGTAAAACCATATGCTACTCTTTAGAAGAAAATTTGCAAACATACATAGGGTTCATGAACAAGAGTCGTGTACGTGACCTTACATATGGAAAATAAAAAACCATGAGAATTTCCCATGGTAATCTCCCACGATTTTATGTTTCAAATTTCTATTTGATCCCCTCAACAATTACTGACAACAAATACCATGGATTTTCCTGAGGTATTGGTGGGGCAAAAAACTCATAAAATGAGAAGGATATCAAGCAGCAAGGAGTGTATTTTTTATGAGATATTCAATGTGATTTGGTTTGGAACAAGTGTGCACCAGAGCGCAAGGATTGAAGATCATATGATTGTGTAGATCTGATGCATATCAAGGAGATAGTATGAGGCAAATCTAGTTTTTTTTTTTAACAGAGACTAACAAAAGTTCATACATGAGTTGTGGGTTTAATGGAAGTTCTCTGTAGATCTGATAAGATATTGCTTGCATGGATATCAATGATTCAATTAATATGGACACTAAATATATAGATATATGTTGTTGCTTGTCATAAATAATATGAGTCTATTTTTGGGACTATCATGATGATGCTATGCCTTGAGTTTGTTTTTATTGGTATTAGACATTATCTTGAAAACAATATTGTGATGGTTGAATTGATGAGGTATCTGATCGTACATTTAGAGTTTTTTTTTGGCATTGATTTCTGAGATATGTACATGGATTGTATTCTAGAAGGTTGTATATATATGTGTATCTATTTAATTACATTTGTGTACACATTATGAATTGATTCTGGACAAATTTTTGCATGACAAAAGTTCATTCCAGAGGTTCTCAGGTTGATGTGGTATCTTGTTGAGTAGAGTTATATACTTAATGAATATGAGTATGATGTTTGGTTTGGAATTAGATGAGTAAAGTCTATTGACTTAGTTAGTGTTGAGATTTTACTTGGTTGTTCACTGTTGACTTGGTTAGTGTTGAGATTTTACTTGGTTTTTCACTGTTGACTTGGTTAGTGTTGAGATTTTAATTGGTTGTTCATTGTTGACTTGGTTTGGCATTTCATAGTGACCCTCAACACATGTTTACACTAGGAAAACCGGTGAAAGTAGGTAGATGTGGGAGAAGGTGGGTTACAATGCATGCAAAACACTATGCAAAAGCATTATGGTGTTTTAACACACTGTGAAAATATGACTTGCAAGAACAATATTTCGAACTTTCAAACTGGGTGAACATAAAGAAAGAAAAAAACTTACATTTTGCAACAGAGCTAGCCAGGTATGACTCCTCCAAGGATTAAGTGAGAACAAGCTTTCGAGCTTTCAAACTATGTGAACATAAAGAAATAAAAAAAAACTTATGTTTCGTAACAAAGCTCACCAGACATGACTCCTCGAAGGATTGAGTGATAGGATTGTGTAAAAAAGATGGAGGATGAGGAAATTGTGGAACATATGGACTTTCAATTTTCGTAGAGGAGTGATGAGGAGCTTTGAAAGATACAACGCTATTCTAATCAGGACTAGAACTAGACTCAATACTGCGATAACCCAACATAACCATCAACTCGGGGTGAAGTTCCTTGACAACTTGTGCAAGTTCCAAAACATTAGAAGGTAGATCATCGAAAATCGGTGGCTTAGAAAGATCAAGAAAAAAAATCAGAGTCATGACTAGATGAATCAATGAAAATATCATGACAACCATGATCAGAAAGCTCAAGATTAAAAATAGAGGCATCCTCATGATTTGATAAATCGTAAAGAGGGGAATATTGAAAACAAGAAATTTCATTGTTTCTTTCTTCACAAAGATCAGATGATGGATTGGAGAGATCAAGAAGAGAAGATTCCTCCTCTCTACATTTGGATGTAAAACTGACATTCCATGAGTTTTGAGTGTAATAAAAAATAACATCATCAGAAATTGATTCTTTGGAATATTCAACGAGAATGACGAAATTGTAGAAAATGTCATGATAATGAGGGAGAGGTACAGAAGGAGAAAAATAAACCTTCATCATTGATACTTGTTCAGAGATATACTTCCACACATAGTCATCATAAATGATATTGTAGGTTTGATTCTCAGCACTAATCCCATCCTGAAATTAATCTTCATGAACATCAAAAGAAACAGTTGAAACAAGTGAACCAAAAAACTCACAATTAGGAGGACCATATGAACCAATGGGTGGAGGACAAGGAGATAGCACATCATCACAAATATAAAATTTGTAGTCCAAACCTACGCTAAAATTATAAATATGTGGGGTGAGATAATATGGTGGTAAATTAGCGAATGAACTCTCAAGTTCTCCCACCTCAACCTGCGGAAATGGAGTTGTATGGTGAGGGGAAGATGAAGAGTCACTTGAAACAAAAACTTCCTTCATCACAAATTTAGGAGATACATAATTGAGGTATGTTGGGAGACTCTTGAAAGACTCATATTCTTGTGGATTCATCACAATATGAACAATAAATTCAAACTTCTATTTCATTAAATTCCAATCAATATCATCTTCAAAAAATTTCAAAACAAAAATGAAAGAAACGATTGTGAAAATCATTAAGAGATTCATCAGGCTCTTTTTGCAATTGCATGATTTTTTTAAAACAGATTTGTAATCATACCTATCAAAGGCATGGTAAATCTCCTTGGCAAGATGTTCAAAAGAGTGTATGGAAGTGACTCAAAATGTCTAACACCATTCTTTTACACTTGCTTCAAATGTGAGGATGAACAACATGCATGCGGCATCCTCACAATGAATATTATATTTTGTAAAAATTCCAAAAATGAGCGGTGTGCTCAAGAATGGTTGTTCCACCCTCACCATCGAATTTCAGATTTGACAAGTCACTGATTATTCCCATGGGCACTTTTAGATTTTCGGTTCTGGAAAAACATGTCAGGGTTACAATATGGGAAGAAGCCATTTAAAGATGCAGAACGTTCAAACGAAATTCATGGGCTCATCTTGTCATTTGGCCCTCCTTTTAGTGCCAAGAATATTGATAGTGTTAGACCCTCCAACAATCAAGGGATCTCCTAGAGATGAAGTCCCAATTAGACCTCACGCCGTGTAGTGAAGAAGTCCCATCTGAAATACGACTTGATTGCCAATGCAGTGGGTTTTAATGATGTGCCTTGACTGCAATCATGCATAGAGTGGTGTATGGTGACTTTGGTGGGAAAAAGTATGTGACTCTGTGGAATGTCAAGTACAATGCATGAAAGTTTTAACACATGAAGGGAGAGTGAGTGAGTCCCTTAGAAGCCTATAATAATATGCAGCATGGAAGAAACACATGAGCATAAAGACATCACAAGTTGGCCTACAAAATAGTTCACAACTTAACTGTGATGGAAAAATGCAACAACACGCATTCAACATGACCGTATTAAACCCAAAATAAATAGTTTTTAAGCATAGGTGTAAGTGAAATAACATATATTGAAAACATAAAAAGAATAGTCCTACTATATTCACAACATATGCATGAAAATGTGTCGAATATGACCCTTTATTAAAGTGGAAGTTCCAATCATACATATACCATTGATGGACCGCTAGCCCCAATAGTGGAATGTGAAGTCAAAACCTTCTCCTCCAAAGAAAGATACTCCCTCTATGCTACAGAGAAGCCAAGGCTCTCACAAACTCCCAAACTCTTGATTCTAAGCCTAAGCCTATCCAAAATCTTGGCTCCCAAAAATCCCTTTACATGAGTTATGAGGGTCTATTTATAACAAAATGGGGGACTATTCACTTCCCCTTGTGACTCTTGGACTTTTGTCATGACTCTTCAAATTCTTTACATGATGACTCTTTACATTCATTACATCATGACTCTTCACATCCCAATGTTTATGCTTGGAATTCCACTTAAAAATTAATTACAAAAGAATATTATAATACACTTGTACCCATATAAGACAAAATTGGGTAGAGCCAACTAGACAACATAATAAGACAAAACATTTAAGCTTGAGTTTGGGGAAACACCAGCTCAACAACTTCCACTTGACGTTTCATGGTTACGTAACTATGCCAAGATTTGTATTGCGCAATGAGATCCCCGAATTGTGTGATGGTGTCAGGCTGGAAGAAAAATATAGCCTCCATGGAATCATGGTACACTAATTTGGAGCCAGTTGGTGTTTCCTTCTTGAGCATGATAAACATTGTGTTGATTTGGACAGGGCCACCAATGTACTTATGGATATCCTGTCTTTTTACTTCAAGATCCTCCAAGTTGATGGCTATCTATCTCAAATGTTACAAGTATTATTCAATCTACTTCCTAACCTGATTTTTGCACTTAGTCTCAGCGAGTGAGCCAACTGATGGGATTTTATGAAAATTAACTAAGAATTCCAGGTTTTTGTATAATCATGCATACAAGGCTTGAGTGTTCGCAATGAACGAGGTGAGTTGTTCATTATTCTAGATGAGAATCTGAACCTTTTCCTTCTCCAACTCAGCCTCTTGCCTTGCCTTCTTTCCCAATTCAAGCAGTGCCCCTTTGTATTGAATTAACCATTCACACATGAAAACAATAGCTGATTGTACAACATTAAGGGTTTTAACATGATCTTTACACTTTTTTTGTAGCCCATGCAAGTGGACAACTTCCTTATGCACGGTAACAAGCTCTTCATAAATATTTTTTATGGTATCTCCCAGTGTTGATACATTGTCGAGTATCACTGCCTTCAGTTCTTCTAGGGAGACCTATGCAGAAGCTATGTTCTATAACTCTGCTTGGAGTTTTTCAACCTCTTGCCTAGAATCCTACAATTTCTTTGCTAATTGTTTGTTCTCAGCCATAAAATAGTCTTTTTTTCTTAATTTTAGCACCTGCGAAGGCCAAGTTGGATGTGGAAATGGCTCCTTGATTTCTTCTGGTGTTGGTCATGATCACCCTCTCTTTGATTAATGCAGGAGATGCGAGGTCATCTGTAAAATGTTTCTTCCTCTCTTGTACAATCGTTTTTTGAATTTTAGCACCTGTGAAGGCCAAGTTGGATGTGGAAATGGCTCGTTGATTTCTTCTAGTGTTGGTCATGATTACCCTCTCTTTGATTAATGCAGGAGATGCGAGGTCGTCTGGAAAATGTTTCTTCCTCTCTTGTACAATCGTTTTTTGAATTTTAGCACCTGCGAAGGCCAAGTTGGATGTGGAAATGGCTCCTTGATTTCTTCTGTTGTTGGTCATGATCAGCCTCTCTTTGATTAATGCAGGAGATGAGAGGTCATCTAGAAAATGTTTCTTCCTCTCTTGTACAATCTTTTTTTGAATTTTAGCACCTGTGAAGGCCAATTTGGATGTGGAAATGGCTCCTTGATTTCTTCTGGTGTTGGTCATGATCACCCTCTCTTTGATTAATGCAGGAGATGCGAGGTCATCTGGAAAATGTTTCTTCCTCTCTTGTACAATCTTTTTTTGAAGCATGTCATAAGTCAAATTGTATGTGTCCATAACTGGACCATCTTCAAGAGGAATAATGTCCTCTCCCTCACTTAGAGCTTGCTTTGATGGAGGATGGGGATATTGAATGGTGACCTACTTTGTACTTGGCATCAGGTCAACATCTAAATCCTGTGACTCTGGCTCCTCCTCCATGTCCTTGATCTCAATCACTTAATCTCTTGAGTGGGCTCATTTTCCTGCATCTACTTTCTCTCCTCCTTTAGCTGTCGATTATGTTCTTGTTCTTTGGCTTGTCTTCGTGTGACTTCTTCTTCTTCTACTCTTTGCCTTTATTCTTCTTCCTGCTTCTTCCTTTCTTCCTCCAATCTATTCTACTCTCATTCTTCTCTATTACTCTGTTCCGCTTCATGCATCATTTGTTTATTCTTAGTTGTTATGGCCACTTTAATTATGACTGGATCTGCTTTCATCTTGTGGCTTCGCTCTCCCCTTGGACTATGCACAAATCCTTCTTGTGCACTTGGTTGTGCTCTTCCATTGGTACTTCCTCTAGAGTGATTTCTTTCTTCAGAGTAACTTGTGATGTTCCAACAAAGCTAACTAGTTCTCGTGACTTAGAGGAATTATAACAATTATTCCATGGTTCCACCTCCATCTAGTGAAATTTCCCGCTTAGCCACTAAAAATGAATCCTCACATAGTGGTTTCTACAAAAATTCTAGGGATTGTACAGATTGAAGTCTAGAGTATCGAATGTAAACTTTTCTATCGCCTTTCCTTTGATATCTGTGACTTTCATATTCTTGATCTAATGCAATATGATTTTCATGGGAAGAGTTGGCAAAGGTTCTTTCTTCTTCCTGTGCAAAGTGGATAAAAACACTATGGAGAGATGATACACAACATATTACATGAATAACTTATCGGTGGCATACCTTGGTAAAATACGCGGAGGCTTCTGTCCACCGAACACCTAGAGGAAAGTTCCATCTGATGTGGCAAACCAATCTTCCATCTCTGAAACTATCTCCATTTCCCCGCATGGCATGTAAGGTGGCTCTTCCTCAAAGATCAATGTGTAAAATGGAATGAGGAAGTGATCAGTCATATTTTCCTTTACTCCTCTATGGTTGAACTTTGAGATATTCTTGCAACGAATGTGCACAACAAGGTCTCATGGTGTCCAAGTCCAATTCATGCCATGGAATGCATTGTGTCCACAGATTACATCCAGTAGATATGTAGACATCTAAAATCTTTCTTTCCTTCCCTTGGGAGGATTCAAGGCATTGGATACATGGATCTATAACTGTTAAGCCAAAACGTCTAGCCAATTGAATGGTTTACTTTCACTGATGACTTGGTTCAGTAAGAATTCCCACCCTTCATGGAAGGTCTTAGTGCTTTACTGACCATAGATTCTACAACATAGAACTATGAATAGTTGATAGGCCCTCCTGAGACATTTTTCCTTGTAGGTATTGGTGGGTGTCTGATGGAACATTGTTGGCTCTTTCACCTAACTTTTAACAATATCCTTGGTGCTCAAGTAGCTGGTGGTAGAATAAAAGTAGTAATCCATGAACGATTTTGGTTCCGGCAGATGATACATGAGCTAATAATATGGTGCCATAAAAGAAGAAAGCCTTTTCCCACTAGAATTGTTTAGAGTCATTGTCTTTGGATCTGTATGGGAAACTATCTAGCTAACAATGTTTGCACATGGGAAATACAGATACCTGAATGTGACCTTATGTAACCCTGACTTCTGGACATTAACATACATCGGTCGGTCTTCAATGTCTGCTTTGAAGCTTCTTGTTGAGAATGCTTCATTCACTTTCTGCCATGTGATATCTGATCCCTTTTCTATAAATAGGTGAGTATCTGCGTAAACTGGAAAGTTCATTTAGCATACTCTTAACTACCTCCCCAGTACTACTCTTTGCGGTGTCCTTTGAAGTAGATCTCTTTGGTGCCATGATGTCAGCGATTGATGAAGAGAATTGACAAAGACAAATTAGCTTTAGCAAATCAACTTACAAAGCAAGATCATAGCAGCAAGCAGTGGTTTGATTGGGAAAATTGTACAATTATTGAGGTGAAGGAGGGAGATTGGCTGCCTAAAATGTGTATTATGTAGTCTTAGTAGCCAGTGGTGTGGCTTGAGGCTAGAAAGTGTGCAATGTGTAGTTCAACTTGGGCAGACTGAGGTGGAGACTACACATTGGACATTCTCAATGGCCAAGGGGTGGGATTGAGACCTAGAGCTACACAATGCACAGTTGGGTTAGCCAGGTATTAGGGATTGTGAGGTCTCAGAGGCCAAGATGAAAAATTGAGCCTTCGACTTGTGCAATGCCCAACTAGATAAAGAAAATAGTGACCAAAGAATGAGCATATATGCCTAGTAAGAGTGTGGGAAACAAGCAGATCTAAGTGATAGTGCAAGGTGAAGTGTGTATTTGACTAAGTATGGATAGATCGGTGCAAAACAAGTGCAAAAAATAAATATGTAAAAGGAAATGCAAAAATGCATGGATATTCATCGAAACAACGACACTAATGGGGAAAAAACTAATGCGACACTTGTGAAAGGTGAACGACGGACCGAATTAAGACTTGTAAAAGCTAATATGAATTAAAATACCATCAACCATCAAAATAAACAAGCAAAGCATCACTTGCATAAGAGAAAGAACAAAAAGTGTCAGAAGAAACAATAAAAGACGACAAAAGCAAAACTCACCTAGAAAAGTATCGCAGACTCCACCGAAGGTTTCTTGATCTCATTGCAAATGTTATAACTCCACGATAAAATGTACAAATGATATATAGGGGCATCCATTATATAGATCTATGCCAATTAGGGTTTATGACACATATGCTTAAGATCAAGGAAAAAGTGACACTTGGCAAAAAGTTTCAAAAATGGTAAGTGTGCCACCTTCGGGAAACTAATCAATGAATCCCTATTTTCTAGGGATGTTTTTGCTTTTTTTATTTTTTTATTTTTTGGGAAACTTGCATGCACACTACCAAGAAGGATTGTGCAATTCTCGAGGACTTGGCAACATCTTGATTCAATGCATTGTGCAATTTATAAGCTGATGAGATGCTTTGCATAGTTTCCATCATCAAGGTTGGGCTCCTATCCATAATTGTGAAGTTTTCATGATCAAGGTTGGCCTACCAAGACGAATTGTGTAGTTTCTAAAGGAAAGCCTGACCTACCTTCTAAGATTGCGCATTTTCTGGAGGCAAGCCCAACAATGTTGCAAGGTCAAATCAAGAGGTAGGTTGTGTTTGAAAGATATTAGTACATCACAAGCAGAGCATGAAAGATAAGTCTTGTAGCATAGCATGAATACTTGACAACAGTAAAAGCTAAGCTCTTGTGGATAGAAAGGATGCTCCAAAATCAAAGCATAGGAAATATTTTGGAGGGTGTTTGTAGAAGCTAAAACACGTCCCTCGATATGACTAGGGTCTGGAACGCAGCAAGTGACCTCTTCCATAATCTCGGAGTCAGGATTGCTTCTAAGCACTAGCCTGAGTTTCCAATTTCATGATTTCACATAGGGCCTCAAGCGGCATTGCATTAAAATATGTATCAATCGAGGCTTGGGAAAGGAGTTGAGCCCTCCTCTGATGTGTGGGCTATTTATATTGCCTCCAACCCTCCTGCATCACATACATTTCTTGGAAGGAATTTCAAGTTGGTGGGATTACCACCACTGGAGAACACTCAAGAAACTGATATAAGACACCTGACAAGAAGAAATAGCAGGCAAAACACTAACACAATGCACATTAATTGAAACACTAGATACAACACCATAAAACATGAACTAGACAAAAACACTAGAGATACCACCACACATAAGGGGCATAACAATTAAATGTATCCATATTATCCAATTTTACACCTTCCATCCATTTATGAAATATACACACTTATAATGGAGAAATTTTCATGTTACATACAAATAATGGGTATCTTACTAAGTTTTGAAAAAAAGATTGACACAATTTAAGAGAAAAAAAAGTATTGAATATTATCTTATTTTCATTTATGATAATTACATTAGTGTAAATCCATATTAATCTCAGTTTTGTCGTGTCTTTAGAGGGATCAAATACCGTTCTTGATATTTTGATCCTTCTAGGTTTATAATAGGTTGGGAGTTAAGATGGATCAATACTAGTTTTTAATATGTTATGTGCCAAATCCAAGTTGAAAACTAAAGGTTTTACACATCTCCCTTAACATGGAATTGAAATATTTTAACCACCATGTGCTAAGAGGGATGAAATGGTTATAAGTGTAAACCTTCCCCCAAATTTGTGAAAAACACCTTTGGACATAATAACCCACATTCAACATATACTATAACATAGGCATAATAAACCTAGTGATTGTGAGGATGTATTTCATCTAAATCCAAACTTCTAGTAGAATGACACTAAAGTACCCACTTATCATAAAGACCTCGAAGACTTTCTTCATAGTTGATATTTTTGTCTGTAAATTCAAAGGAAAAATCCAAAGCATTCATTGATAAATCCACAAGGTCGTGTAAAATAGTAACATGGTTGCCCTCGAAACACTTTCTATTATGGAAGAAACAATGAAATTCATAGAAGTGTCCATCAAAATAATTTGAATCGGGGAACAATAAAGACAAAAATATTTTTTAAACCAACCTAGATACATCTTAACTCTAGATCTACCAAGCACGGAGAGGGATCGAATTTTTTGAGATGCAAACTTCTTTTAGAGTGAAAAAATATGTGATCCCTATCTGCACTCATAGATCCAAAGTTAAGATGGATTATAAGATTTCCACATCTTGCTCACACCTCCTTTCTAATTTTAATTATTTTATCTCTTTTTAAAGTTGATGTATTAAGTGACATCAAAATATTTTATTTATGAGTGAGTGAAATATTTTTAATATTGGTTGTAATATCAAAGATTCATCTAACTTCAGATCTACCAAACACAAAGAGTGATCAAATCTCTCAAGATGCAAATCTCTTTTTGAGTGAAAAATTTGAGGCAAGTTTTGCACCTAGAGATTTGATTCCTCTCTTTTGGTAGCTCAATGCATCTATGCTATGCTAGTTTTGAGCATCACAACTAATACAAGGGATTTTTAAGGATTTTGATTGGTTTACATATTATGACATGGAAATTACATGAAAGTTTCATGAGCACTTTAAAGCTAAAATTTCCTCTAATGAAATATTTTTACTATAAGATTTTTTTTTTCACTTGTTTTATATAATATATACATAGTTGACATGATTTTTTATCCTTAATTTTGGTAGAAACTATCAAAAAATAAAATCATTTTCATTTAAATAATATATTTACCACCATTTACTTCCCACCATAATCTAAAAAATAATTTGCATATAGAATGAATGGGAATAAGATGTAAATAAAGGAGTAATATTTAAGTGTGACTTTTTGGAGTTTATGCTGGATTTCTGGCTTGAATCTAGCTAAAACAATTGGTGGCCAAACATTGATTTGTATTGTTTAAACTGGTTTTTTGACTACATATATGGATTTAGCACCCTTAAAAACCTTTAGGCACTTTGATTGTGAAGAGTTCACCTGCCAAACTTGTGATTTCAATGAATCCCTGTCAGATTCTAGAGAAATTAAATCAGAAAATAAACCAAAAAACTTTCTAAAAAGTGGCACTTAAACACTGCTCAGTGAATAAATATACCTACCAAAAGTTACTTTCCACCACTGGCTTACCTAGGAGTAAAACTATAAACGTGTAGATTTACTACTCGTTACTACCCACCAAAATTTATGCAAGTAGTTGTGCTTGAGAAAATTGACATCCCAATTGATTAGTTCTTCCCAAATCAACCTTATATTATTATTGAATTTTATTAATTTAGTATTAACCAATGTAGGTTATATTTTTTAATGCAACTTTTAGCATATAATAATGCCGTACTTGAGTGGCAAGGACTAAATTGTCCTACAACACTTTTAATATGGACATTGAAATATTTAAATTAAAATATTTTATTTATCAGGTCTACATTAATTTATTTTTGTTATTATTGTTTTCAATTTGTTAATGTAAATATTATTTTATTATTTTTAAATGTAACTTCATGTAAAAACACCTCCCCCAAACTGAGTTGTAGAGCATCTCTCAATGCAACATATTGGGCTATAGAGTGTCTCTCAGCGCAATAACAAATTGAATTGTCATAGTGAGATTGGGATTATTGATGTTTTATAACTAGGGTGGATCCATTTGAACTGTAGATCTATGAAGCTCCGCGAAGCATCAAATCCCTCAAGGTGCAAATATCTTTTTTGAGTGCAAAACTCGAGTAAATGTTTGCACTCGAGTGATTTCATCCCTCTCGATGCTTAATAGATCTAGAGCTAAGATGGATATATATATAGTAATTTGACCAAGTTAAAACTAACTAAATACCCATGGGCTTAATTCAATTGGCAATCACCTCGATAATTAAGTGTTATGTCCTTGAATTCCAAGTTCAAACTTCTTAGTCAGTTAGCCAACAAAAAAAACTATTTAATAATGCAAATTTATTTTATTTTATTATTATAGATAATAGTCTAGTTTTATTTTAAGAGAGACACATTTCAACTCCATGTTGAGTGTGAACGAAATCACACATCATCCTCATATGGGATTGTAGAATACACCTCTTGCTTTAATAACAACTTTGAATAAATGTGACGCACACACATGGCATTACTTAGGTGTTGTGGTTGCCTAAAAGGCAATAGAGGGGTATTATTTAAGGGTGTTTTGCCCACATAACATTTCTTTTAATATTATTATGGTAGACATTGTTTTTATGTTTATATAATAGTTTATTTTATTTTAAGAGTGACATATTTCAATTCCAAGTGGAGCATAGACAAAATTACACATTGCTCTCATACTGAGTTGTAGAATACACCTATGGGTGTAATTTATGGTTGCGTAATTTAGAGGGCTTAGTCTATCGGGTTGATAATTTCGCTTGGGAATTCGGCAAATTTATTTTCCAAAAAATCTGACTCTCAGAGTACTTAAATATTTTTTTGATGGTGGAAATAGATTCAGCACCATCAAAAACACTTAGGGCTATCAAAATCTTAAACCTCTACAGCTGTAGCTCAGATTTCGAACAAATTCAACCAGATTTTATTGGCAACCAAAATCTTCAACCTTGACAGGGGTAGAATTTTATTGTTTTCCCATGAAAAACACCCCACATTAAACCGCGCAGTATTTAAGCCAACGGAATATATTTGAATCACGTAGGCGTAGGCATTGACGTGGCTGGAAGTTTCAGTTCTGCACATGAATTTGAGCTGCACGGTATATCGCTCGGCATATAATTGGGTATGTATCCTGCAAATATTAAAATGCCAAGTTGGAGACAATGGAAGGAAGCTGTTAGAAGAGGCCCTCATGTCTTTTTCCCTAAACACCAATCACCTAATTCAGTCGTTCAAACGCTAACTAGATGCTAACTGCCTAACCAATGAGGAAGCAAGCGTACTGCGTAATCAGTGAGAAAACAAGCGTAGATAATAACTTCAGATGAAAAGAAGGGAGACATTTTGACAACAGCATCATTTTTCACGCAACAAATAAATGACTAGATGACGCCCATCTCAACAACCTCAAACATTGAAATCACACCTAGGCAAAACTGACGGGGCTACACATTGCATATACAACATTTATAAATGTCTGTCACCTTTTATGTTTTAGAAGGTTTTGTGTCAGATATTTGTTAGATTAGGGTTTAGGTAAATTTTATGATAAATATGTCAAATATGTAATATTATTTTAATTTATTGTAAATATATATTATAATTGGGAAAAAAAATAAAAATATTACCGATAGAATTAATTATTATTATTTATATAACATCCTTTAATTATTATTTTTCATATATATATGAGAGACATTATTATTTATCTTTATTAAAATGGTGAACATAAATTTTTATATAAGTTTTAACAAGTTTTTGAAGAGATGCCACACGCTTCCATGCATAGTTTATATAACTATCTCTCAACCCCTTCTCCATCCTAGATTGTGGGGGGCTTACCTATTTTACCCAATTTCCAACTTTTGTTATGAAGACGGGGTTAAAACAATCTCATTTCTCAAATTCTTCAAACTTAAAATTGATACCATCATTGAGAGCATTTTGGCAATATAATTTTTATCTCAATATGAGTCCCAGATCAAAAGTTATGACCATTAGAAATGTGCCATATTAAAAGAGACGATGGCACCACCAAGGGTGCCACGTGGCCTCTGCTTGGCCCAAGTGGCACTACCACGCCATCATCAAATGGGGTTTGCCAAGCAGCCCTTGCTATGGTGAGTCATTATTTTCATGCATTAAAATGTTTACTCGCTATGTGGGAAGGCCAAAGGCTCGAGGCCAATGGTTGGCATGGGGACCACCAATCCATGTCATGTCAGATTGAGATCCCTTGGTATCTCCTTTGTTTGATTATGTCGAACACGGCCAAAGGCCTGCGAGCTCAGTGAGGCCCTTCCTAACCCACTTCATACCATTCCTGGTCTCCACCACTCTTTTTGGATAGCATGAAGCCCCAATACCCCAGTGGGCTCTACCCCCAAGCCATGTCAACTCAGCATCGAGGTCCATCAACTTTGTTCTCCACTTGATTCATTCAAATGTCTAAGGGCTTGATGGACCGAAGTCCAATGCGATCCACCCACTAGCATCAAGTCGGGTTATATCTCCACCCAACTACCACTCCATCTTTCCACTAATCTAGCAGCCCGATGACCCAATATAAGATTTCTAATAACCAGGGTTCTGCCCCAGTTCCACTTTGTTTCTTTTTGTTCCTTTTATTATTGACCCATCAATGTCAGCCTTCTTTACATGGGTTACTTTCTTGCTCATTCCAAGAGTCTGGTGGTCTGGTAGTCTTATGGTAAGGTTCCAATAGTCGAGTTTCATCATCAAGTTGGCCTCTCCCCTCCTTGTGCATATTCATTGAGTTACAATTTGGGGTCGACGGGCCTATCTTCTATGACCATCATGGGGACCGCTTGGCATGGTTCGATTAGGACATGGTTCCACCAACGGACCCTCAGGGTCAAGTCTTTTCCCATACATATGTGTATTAAGGCATATCCTAAGCCCTTGTAAGTTATCTCCCTCAACTGAGTCATAGAAGTTGGTTGAGCTCTCTTGTCGATATTTGTCATATCATATAAGCTTATAATTCACTTTGGACATGAACATGATTTATCATTCCCAATGATTAGTATAAACACCAAATATGTGGTTTCACAAAACCAAATTGTTGATTTCCCAATCGGCAGAGTTTTAGGGCCTTGCATAAAAAAGGGAAACTACCTTGGAAGCCATATGTTAAGGGTTCTACAAGGCCAAGGAATGACTACCCCTGATTCCATTCTATGCATTTTAGGTCCCAAGGACTCGGATCCTTGCACGTCAAACTCTCCATGATAACAAGAAGTAGAGAACATGTACCCAAACACCTAATTTATAGGCTCATGAGACAAAAATATAGGTAAGGTCCAAACATCGAAATTCACACAGGTTGCAATGTTGCACAAGGAGAAGCATAAAAAGCAATCCAGATCTATTGCCCTATTGCATGCTAGTTAAAAGTATTCACCATGAGGTGAACCATTAATCATCTCAACAAGACATAGAATTTTGCATAACTACTCATGGCCACTACAATATATCTTATAAACAACATGAAATATTTAAGCATTAAAACCATTACAATTCATAGCCATAGCAATAATTTGAGTGTGCATAAACCCACAATTTATCACATTATTCATGAACTAAGTAGTTATCAACATAATCTAAGTATCCATCAATTCATCATGATAAACAATATGTCCTTCAAATCATAAGTATGGTAGTGAGGTTCACAGTTTAAATAATTCATTACCACCATAGACATATAAGCTAGCTTGTTAATAATGAGAACAAAAATGAACCTCATGCATTCATTCATGAACATACATGACCATGCATTAGTCATAAGCATAATAAATAACATCACAATATCCAAATATTCATAAGAAATTATACTTATTTATATATGTTAAGATGGTTGGCAAATGAAGATGGGACTTCCACTCTTCACCCACCCATAGGCCAGCTACACTACAAATTTCTTGCATTGGACCACCCCCAAGCCAGATCTAAAGTCTAAGGGGGTGTTTGCTTAGGGAAAATTCACACCAATGGTTTGATCATAAACTCGGATATGGATTCCATTTTCCCGGTGGTTTATTAATTTCTCTCTAGCAGTGTGTCCCCCAATGACCCACTCACTCCTTTAAGCTCATTCATAATGATTCACCCAAGGTACAGATGGGGTATTTCTTAGTCTAGGAGATTGAATCCATTGTAAAAGTAGTTTATCATTTATTGTTTCATAGAAACCAGCATAGGGGTTTGCAGTTCATTGTCTAGGTGGTTTATCAACTCTTCAACAAGCACTGCAATTACCTAGAATACCCTATCCAGCTAGTTTATCGATTATACAACAAGCACCACAATGATTTTGTCATCCACTAAGCCTCCCACTTATCACACAAGCTTAAACTACTAGTCCAATGGCATCATACACAAAATGTCAGGGAATAACACCCAAAAACACATAGCACAATGCTTAGTAACCAACTCCAACACTGCTCGGTCTTCTATTTCATACGTCCAATAGTCCCACACACTCTTCTTTCAACAATAGGTGAACTCTTCATGTTCCATGGAGAGCTAATAAACACACTGAGAAATAACCCAAAGAGTCAAACCTCCCTCTCATTAGGTAAATCTTCTTACTTTTCCTTCTTCAATGTTTTTCCTTCAACAACGTTTCTCTGTTGTGATCTCATCCCCATTGAATGGTTTTCAGCTCTTTAGCCTCTCAACCTTTTTCACTACCTTTCTGTAAGGCTACATCCCCCTCCTCAATCAACATTAACATTGTGATTAGGTAGCCCTTGGTTGAGTTATGCATAGGTTTGAGTTATTTATATCAACTATGTATGCTCATATGTTTCATTTGGTCTATTGGTTGAGTAATCCTTATTTCATCCATGAATAGAGAGAGTCATTTGTGGTAGGAATGCATATAAGGAATTCTTGTTTTAGCCATGTAAACACCCTTGGGTCAACATTCTATCCTTGTACTTCCATTATTAAGCCCTAGTACATGTTTAGTGGAAGCATGTCAGTAGGAGGAAGGTCATTGTTGGCATAATGTCACACTGTATGCAAGGGCCATAAATTTGAGCAACATGTTTTATTAGTTCTACTATCTATTTATAGGTGTGGTATAGTTGATTATGTCATCAGAAAACATTTGGTATCAACATTGTTCATTTGGTGTTAGCATGGTGTTCCAAGAAAGGTTTGGTCATCCTTTTCTATTGATGTCAAAGGGGGAGAATGAAGAATAACCACTAGTGGAGAATGAGTCAGTTGTTAGTGAAGAATGAAGGCCAATAAAGAAAATTAGGTAGTGATGTGTCTTTGGTGTTTCCATCAATGCCAAAGGGGGAGATTGTTGGCAACTTGGTGTTGGAATTGATGCCAACAGAGTCACTCGGTGTTGGCCATTGATGTCAATAGGTGTAGTGGCTTTTGCATATTGATGATGTTTTCTTAAGTTCTACAAGTTCTTGGAAAGGTGTTTGAAGAAGGTCTAATGTGGTGGTTTCCGATCTAGGTGAAGGAATTTTGACTTTCCCCAAAACAGGGTACGAACACAGTTAAAAAATGGAATTTTAGCATTTGCATATTTCACAACCCAGACTATCAGTTTTTAATCTACATTTGAAGCCCAAATTAAGTGTGCAAAACCAACGTTTATTTCTTGTGGGATGAAAAACCAAATCCACACACTATACCAAAGAATTTTCCTAAGGAATTGGTTGTGATCAAGTTTATTTACTCCTCATCAATTGATCTAGTCACGATGGTCATCAAATACATAGTGGAACACATTAATAAGATCAATTTGATTCATAATGATCAATTTTTATATGGTCACATCGGATGTCATCAATGCATCAAATTGGTTCTTGGAGTAGCCTGAACGCAATGCTTATTTGATTTGAGTACTCACTAATATGGTCTTTCAAAACATTGTGGAGCATATTGATTGCATTGATTTGGTCCTCATGGATTTGATTTGGTCACCAAGGAAATGAATTGTAATTATTGCACTGGTCCTGTCAAATTGGTGTCTAGGAAAAATGTTTTCAAATGGTTATATAGTGGAATAGAAAATGGTTACAAACAATGTACTTTTGGAGAGAAATTATACCCTTGTACGTGATCAATTTCAATGGAGCGATGATCAACCTAAGGTTAGATGGAAGATTATGTGTACTAGCTAAGATAGAGTGGAGCTATCTGAAGCGATTATGGGTTGAATTTGATGTTGGAACAAATGCATTTAACCTATGACTGGAGTGTAGTGTGATAGAATTGGAAGAGCTATGTTGGATGGAAATGTTGTATATGTACATTGCTTTTTTTTTTATAAAAAGGGAGGGGGCCTAGTCCCCTGTAGAAGCTTTATATTAGGCCCATTTTAACCATATTTACACCTATATACAAGTCACATCAATCAATCACATATTACATCAATAACTGCACGAAGAAGCTACACAGCGCCACATTGAGGAGGTTCAATCACGGGCGGGGTGCGAGAAAGTCGACATCCCCCGCCGCGCGAACTATGCACCTGGGTGCCATATATATGTACATTGTTATGTGTTGGATTGAATAAAATCCAATTTTAATGTTTGTAATCTAAATTTCAAATGATAGAGTAGTGCATGAAGATAATGTGATTGAAGAATTGTGCATAGGATATCATTAGTGCAACGTTGAGTATGTGCTTATCTTGTTGGTTTGATTGTGTGTGAGGTGTTCACGTATTCTCCTATAGCATAAATAGAATGATCAAGTTACTTCAAAGTAATATGATTTGGATGGAGGCTAAGTACTTGAAATTATGGTGTGTTCAATAATATGGATTGACCTACTATATAGCAGTTTTATTTGAGTTAAAGGATACACCTTTGACCAAAGTGCAATTTCCAGATCTATGGAAGTCTACAAAACAATGTTACAATGGGAAAGTACATTTCTTGGTATGATCAAGTTCTATAGGATTTTGTACATATGCATATCTATAGAAGAATGGAGCAAGATGGAGAACATAGCACTATGTATATGCTATAATTGGTGAAATTTCCTTTGCATAAGTATTTTGTTTACTGTAGCAACCATGTATTATTATGAGCATTGTATTGTTTTAGTATTTTGGTTGTGTGGCTGCTAACATCTACATGATCCATGTACTTTCATGAGAGGTATGAGTTAATTTTGCTTCTAAGGGGTTATCAATTTTAGTTGTACGAGTTGAGGTGTTATGGAGAGTTCATTGTTGGGGTCCAGGTATCAACAATATATTCACCCTTTTTCCTACATTAATTTATCAATCCGGGTGCATATCCTTTTCAAGGCAACACACAAAGTATATGCAGGGGCAAGGTTACCATTCGTTACTGACCAAGGGTTCGTGATTAGTACTCAAAACATTGGTGTAAAACTTAAACTAATTGCAGTACTCAAGAAAAGAAATTACAAGAAATAACAATCTGCAACAACAACCATGTAATGATAAATGACACACAACAGGAAATACGTAGCACCTGATCAGATGAGCGGGCCCAGATCTCTGATCAGGGCTGCATTAATCACAGCGAAGAGTGGAGCAACAAAAGAAGTGATATATGATTAATCTGGAAAGAGCTATTACAATCTCGATGGGGCATCCCCATTTTACAGGAATAACCTGTCTTTTATACACAGTGAAGGAGAACAACATCTTTCCCTAAAACCTGGTAACCGTATACCTAGAAATATACATTAGTTTAGAATGACACTGACACCGGATCAACAATATCAGAGAATGGTCCAAGAATGGTTCAAGGATCTGTAACTCTAGCTACACGGCTTCCTTATGGCTGGTCGTTACTGTGAATTGTGGATTTGCCGCGGGATGCTGAAAGATTGGTACCTATTCTCTGGAAGCTGTGGTCAAACATGTGTTTTAGTGCTATGAATAGGCAAACCCCCGCGACTTTACTTCATTAATAAAATATTCCAATATACAGGAAAGGGGTAATTACCTTGCGGATTTAGCATAGTAAACACAAGTGAATAAATGCAACTGAAAGATAGCCTAATTTGGTGCCCAACATCTCCCCCCAACTAGCTTTCTACATGTCCTCATGCAGTTCACCGCCTCTGCAGATCTGGGTTGTTAAGACTGTTGGCTTCCTGGAGCTGAGTGAGATCATACTCTTTGGCCATCTATGTCCCTAGAACCTTAAAACCTTCTAAGAGAAGGATTTCCTTCCACAAATCACCCAGAACATTTTATGCTGGGGTGTAATATTCCACTGGAAACTAGATGGTGGGGAACTGGAACCAGATCCCCATCCACTGGACCCCGCATGTTCAGACGCACGCAACATACTTGGGAACTCTAGTGAGCATTCGTGAAAAATTCAGTGCTCCAAACGGTTCCCTGTTCCAGACAGCTGTAGGTGACATCATCCACCTTTTCTGATAGTAATCAAGGACTTCATATGGAAATGTGACTAATTGTTTGACACAAAGATCAAGGCACCATTTTTGTGTCCTTAGCATTCCTTCCTTGTTTCCCTCAATTCCCAAAAAGGTGTTGTGTTTAGTGAACATGGTTATTGACCACTCATGTTCTCCTCTTACTATAAATGGCTTTATAACCTGATTGGACTCAAATGTATTAAAAACCTTCTGCCATCTAATCTAATTAAAAGTGTAATCGGTGAGAGCCCTTAAATGAATGTCCCCCACATATGGGATGAGTTTGAATCCTCTGTCCATGCATAGTAGATACCCATGCATGTAAAACTCACACATCAAATGCTGAGTTGGCAAGTCATGGCTCCTCAATATGCGGAGGAATTGTACACCATCCTCTATTTCATAATTGATTTCGTTCTTAACACTCTCCATGCAGAATAAAAGAAAACATTCATGTAAGAATAAAGAATAACAAGAAGCAGGGGAACGACATGCCATCACCTCTTGCGCTAAGTTAAATATCTGCTCCTTATCAGTTTTCAACTCTGCCACTTGCCTTTCCAACTGCTCCATCTTGAGTTGTTGCTTTGCATGCCTCAACCTCATGACATCTATATTCTCCACATATTCAAAAATGGTTATGGAGGCTCGTTCCTGAGTTCCTTTAACCTCGCTTTGATACTGAGCTGCAGTGGATTTCCAAGTTTGCACTTCGGATATTAGGGCATATTCACGGTCTTCAAACAGTTGCTCGACTAGGTCTGTTTGAGTGGCAGCAGAAGTTGTGGCTATCTGGTCCACTTGAGTCCCTGCTTCCACTATTGTGGCTTGGGAATTTTTGGCCTATCACTTGTATTTCTTCACCCACTTCTGCAATTTGTGTACCTGCTTCCTCAAATTCCTAACCTTTGTCTTAAGCCACATTGTTTCTCTAAATTGCATCTGGTATTTTTGCTTGACAGGTAGTCTTCATTGCTCACACAACTCCACCCATTCTTGCTTAACCAAAACCTCTTCAGTTTCTGCAACTAGTTTAACTGGAGGTAAATCCCTTGGGACATCTTCTGCTATGCTGACTGTCGGATATCCTTCCACTGCCCATTCTTCTTCGATTATTTCTTGTTTTACGGACTTCTCGCCTAGCCTTACCTCTGGCTCACTCATCGAGACCGCTTCGCTTGGTCCCTCCTCTTCGCCAACAATTGCTTCCTTTTGTTGTGGGATCACCACGAATGGTGGTGCCCTTGTGACATGATCACCTATTAATATGTCTATTGGAACCCCTCCAGGTTCCCCTGCCTCAGGGATATCTGCCTCTTCTTCCCTTTCAAGCTCCGAAGTGCTTGTCACCTGGGCAACATCTATCCCACCCAGTTGTGGTCTTTGTGATAATTTCAAAGTAGGAGGAATGGTGATATCTTCTTCTGTGCACCGAGGAGAATGAGATACCCTCGCTCCTCTTGGGATAGAAGAGAAAAAGGAAAACTGGTAGGGATCTTCATTGTTTGGTCCTGAGGTTGACGTTGGTTCTTGTCGAGCAGTGACAGCCTCATGCCCTAGTTTTCCCAGAACTTCCTCCATAGATTCCATGGTTCTCCCAGCTTCGAGCTCTTCTTGTATTGGTTCATGCTCCTCCATTGGTCCCATGGTTAGGGCGGCCACGACCTCTTCTTCATTCGGGTTGTCTTCCTCCATTGGTTCCACAGTGGCAGGAGGTCCTTGTGGGGTACCTTCGGCCACAATATCAACCAATTCTCCTGTCCTTGCTTGTTGTGGTACCTCCTCTCTTATTGTCATGCTGTTGATTTGTCCTACTAGCTCCACAATTGAGGCTAGTTCTTGTGGAATAGCCTTGGCCATGGTACTAGTGGGCCTTTCTATGTCGACTCCTACGCCTTCCATCGATTCCATAGTTGCATCTTGCTCCTGAGGTGCAACCTCTTCTTCTAGTTCTTTGGCTTCCATTTCCATCTCCTCTGGCTCCTCTTGGTTAACATAATCTTCTCCTTCTCCATATTCTTCCTCCATTTCTTCTGGTTCATCTTTCCTGGCGGCCATAGCGGCTACTATCTCTTCCTCTACGGAATCCCGAAATAGATCCCATGGAATTGGAATTCATCTAATTGCATTCATCACTAGTAGCTGGACCAGCCCGTGGTGGTTAATGACTGCCATCACCTATCATGACCATTGAGCAGAATGTGCCATTAGCTGAAGACTTCTTAGCAAGAAATAAGGCATATTTAATGAGAAGGCCTCTACTTGGGGGAATCAGAGGTGAGCTAATATCTGGAGGTGATATTTAAACACCGTGGATTATCTCCCCTCACAAGTTATATATTTTATTACAAACTTTGATACCTCTCCCCATGGATGTTGTAACGAGTTTCGGTTGTATCCTCAACCCTTCTGAGCAATGCTTTCTCCTGCCTGCAAAAAGACTTCGGGAAACTCCAGGAGGGAAGTCCTCCTTGAAAACCATCTTTGTCCATTTTGAGGGAGCCCATTGACTTCTACAATGACTTCCTCTGTAACAAGTACTTCTATCCTGTGGACCCAAGAATTCTCTTCTTCCAGATTGAGTGTGAAGTCCACCGCGGTTTCCTCGTTGAACCCCCTCAACCTGTCAAAGTAGACATCCCATCCTGCATTTTCAAAGACCTGCCATATTTCCCGACTGTTTCGAACTCTTGTTGTGTCTTCTGGCTCATGCCACACAGACTGTCCACCCATTGTTGTAGAGGCGAAATCAGCACGATGAGTATAGTTAGCTGGTAGGGGAAGATGACAGGGACCCAAACCGTTGGTAATAGTAGTAATGTAAAGGTTGCCTCGGAAAAAGGATGGTAACAATACTGGTACATTTGAAGAAATTTCATAGAATGATGGCGAGTTATGGCAGTATGGTTGGATGTTTTTAATGGTTCAATGAGGTGTGTTGGGGAAGTGATCGGTTGTACTTTTTGCATACAAACACAAATTCCAATGCTTTGGGGTCGTGATTACAAAATCGCTGTAATATTTTGATTCCCATTCGTATTAGATTTAGTTTGGTGTGAATCGTGCGATATGAATTCATCTTTGTTGGTATGCCATCGTTTATTATGATGGGACCTCCCCCCAAAAAAAAACTTAACTATGGCCGTCCGCAACACGTATTGGTGTCTTTTTGGAATATTTTAATTAAATCTGTAAAATTCAGTGGAGACGTACCTAGGGACCTACCTTATGGTGGAGTAACAACAAAATGACTAACGGAGTAACAACAGCACAGAGTAACAACAGTGATGGAATAATGGCACTGGTGGAGTAGCAGCAACGGTGGAGTAACAACACCGGCGGAGTAACAACATGGCAAAGTAACAACACTGGCGGAGTAATAGCAACGACGAAGTAACAACACCGGCAGAGTAACATCACGACGAAGTAATAGCACCGACGAAGTAACAACAACAGTAGAGTAATAGTATCGGAGGAGTAACAACAATGGTAGAGTAACAACAACGATAGAGTAATAGCAGCGGCGGAGTAACAGCAGTGGCAGAGTAACAACACTGTTGGAGTAATAGCATCAGCTGAGTAGCAGCACCAATGGAGTAACAACACCAACAGTGTAATAGCAACAACGAAGTAACAACAGTGGCGGAGTAACAGCAACGACAAAGTAACAACACCAGTGGAGTAACAACATCGGTGGAGTAACAGTAACGTTGGAGTAACCGCACCAAGTGTTACATTTCTCCTGGCTAATTCCTTTATTATTCCTACAAAATACAAACAAGTAAGTAATAGCAGTTTTTTTTTTTTTAATAGAGCAGAGTGAGAGTGTCCTTTACACCAACAATTGTTAAACTAAATGAAGCAGAAAGATGTTTGACGAAGGCATCTCTAGAGGTTGGACAGTGGTATAGCTTTAGACAGTGTTCATTTACTAAGAACATAGTATAACTCGCATCTATTGAAACTAGTCTCACTGTTCCACTGTCAAACACTATGTCCACTTCATATGGTCCCATCCAATGATTGCAAAGCTTTCCTTTGAAATCTTTAAATTGGGAGTTGTGAAATAATGCCCAGTCCCCTTCATGAAACACTTTGCTCTTGATAAATTTATCATTCCATTTCATTCTCTATTATTGAACATCAATAGTTTTTTGGATAGATACTGATCGAATCTTGTCCAACTCATTTAGCTGTTCCAGTCGATGTTTCTATGCTTTTGATAGGTCTAGGCCTACTTCCAAAGCTGTTCTGAGTGTGCTGATCTCAAATTCTACTGGAAACAAGGGGGATTTCCCATAAAATAACTCAAATGGATAAAACTCGGCTGTGTTCTACCATGTTGTTCTATACGCCCATAAAGCTTCTAGAAGTTTTTATTCCCAATCTCAGTGATTACTTGCTACTATTTTTGTTAACATATCTTCCAATATCTTGTTTGTACTTTCTACTTGTCCATTCGCTTGGGGATGATAAGGGGTTGTCACTAGGTGTTTAACCTCGTATTTCTGCATCAACTTCCTTATCATGTGATATGTGAACTGTGCCTCTCCATCTGACACAATTTCCCTTGGAGTACCATATTGAGCAAATATTTCTTCAGAAAGAAAGTTCGTCACTACTTGCTTTGTTGCTCTTGCAACAACTCTAGCTTCCACCCATTTAGTCACATAATCAGTGCAAACCAAGATGTGAGATTTCTGATGAGAAGGTGGATTGAAAGGTCCAACAAAATCGATGGCCCATTTCTCGAAAGGTTTAAGTACTATGTGGGGTTGTAGAGGCATTTCATATGATTTCCCAGGTTGTCCCATCTGTTGGTAACTATCACATCTACGGACATAATCCCGAGCATCATGAAAGATGGAAGGCCAGTAGTATACCATCTACAACACTTTGTGGCCTGTTCTCTTATCTAGAAAATGTCCTCCACAGGGGCCATCATGGGCGGCCTTTAATATCTCATAGATGTCATCCTTTGCCACATAATGTTGAATCTGTTGATCAACTCCTGTATGAAAGAGATACCCTACCATCCATGAATATTGAGTACTATGATGAATAATCTTCCTTTGATCCTTATATGACAAATGATAAGGCACCTTCCCTATAGCAAGATAGTTAGCAATATCCGCATACCACGGAGTGTTAGCAGAAAATGCAAAAAGATGTTCATCTTGAAAATTATCTTCAGTTGGTGTATTCTTACCATCATTTTCTATCCTAGACAGGAAATCTGCAACCACATTGTCCTTCCCTAGTTTATCTACTATAATAATGTCAAATTCTTGTAGTAGCAAAAACCATATTGTAATGCGACCAAGGGTAACAGGTTTATTCATTAAATACATGATAGCTGCATGATCAGTATGTACAAAGGTAGGATACCCAGTAATGTAATGTCATAATTTGTTGATGGCATAAATGACAGCAAGGAACTCTTTTTCAGTCACTGTGTAATTTAATTTAGTAGAGGGGCCAAATTCTTACTAACATATTAAACTGCATATGGTACCCTATCCTCTTTCTATCCTAATACAGCACCAATCGTTATCTAGGAAGCATCCATGTGGATATGGAAAGGTAATGCCCAATCTGGCCCTCTAAGGATTGGAGTGCTACAGACGAATTCCTTGATTTTCGTGAAGGCTACATCACAGTCATATGTCCACACAATATCTGCATCTTTTGTTAGCAATTGAAAAAGTGAATGTGCAACCTTAGCAAGATTTTCTATAAAGCGTCTATAATAACTGGCACAACCAATAAAGATGCATACCTACATGGGTGTTTTGGGTGTCGGAAAGTGCAGAATTACCTTTATTTTAGCTGGGTCCATTCGGATTCCTTCAGCAGAGAGCAAATTTCCCAGAACAATTCCTTCCTCCATCATCATATGGCATTTTACCGTAGTTAAGGAGACACACACCTGTATGCACCTTTCAAGAAAATTTTCTAAAATTTTCAACCCTCCTATAAATGAATCCCTATATGGAGTAAAGTCGTCCATGTAAATTTCAACACTATCGTCCATCAAATCAGAGAAGATCCCCAAAATTTCCCTCTAGACGTTGCAGGTGCATTACACAAGCCAAAAGGAAGGACCCGGTATGTGAATGTTCCCTAGGGGCATGTGAAAGTAGTTTCGTCTTGATCTTCATGAGCTATCTGGATCTGGTTATACCCACTAAACCCATCTAGGAAGGAGAAGAACTTTTTTCCAGCCAATGTGTCTAGAACTTGGTCAATAAATGGTAAAGGCAAATGATCTTTCTACGTTGTCTTATTTAATTCTCTATAATCCATGCATATCTGCCATTTACCATTTTTCTTAGGGACCATTACTAATGGAGAAACCCATTGGCTATCTGAAATGGGGTAAATAAAACCTACGTCCAGTAATTTCTGATGTTCTTCTTTCACAACATTTTTCAATGCAGGGTTCATCCTTCTCTGAGGTTGTCTCATAGGACGAAAATCTTCCTTAACATATATATGGTGAGTACATAAATTAGCAAGAATCCCCTTCATGTCTGAGTAATCCCAGGCAAAGGCTTCTTTATGTTTCCAAAGGACATCTACAAGTTGTTTCTTCTGGGATTTTGACAAGTCAGGGTTAATTTTCAGGGTCTTTCCTGGTTCTAATTCCACTGGGATACTCCCATGGGGTGCAACTACGGGTAGCTCCTCAGATCCTTCTGCTATTTCAAATTTTTCCTAAGTTTCACAGCTTAAGATGGATTTTAGGATTTGTTGATTTGGTTCTGAAATGGAGCAAGGATCATCCATAAAGGAGGTGTTTACATCATCCTCCTATTCCATTTTTAACTGGAGGGCCTGTCCAATCGTAAGGACTGGTCTTAATTCCTCATTTTCCATTTCAGGTTCCTTCCTGGATAAGATTTTCTTGCTACATGTTGGTTTTGTGGATGGGCTTGGTTCTGCAGGTGGGTATAACACTAAATTCTTAGTGTTGTGCCCATTTGAAATGACCATGTGCCCTGAACGGCACCCAATGTAAGCATCTGTAGTAGCCAACCATGGCCTACCTAAAATCAGGGGATGGCCGCCAACCGAAGATTGTGTATGTAATACAAATAAATCTATGGGATAGTGCCATGAATCCACCAAAATTATTACATCTTCCAACTTCCCTACTGGTTTTACTGTAGATCGATCTACGAGTTCTAACACTGTAGGTGTGTGTTTCAAGGTACGAAGACCTAATATATGCATAGCTTTAGTGGTGATAACATTGATGGCAACACCCAGATCTACCGACACATTCAAAATTTTACCCCATTAATTTGCACTGTCAGAATTGGGTTCCCTGGATCTCCATACTTTATAGGCATTGAATTTCCCATCATAAAATCTAATAATTTTCCCATGACGTGAATAGTAATGGGGTCTTTGGATTTCTTTGTAGGTTTCTTCGAACAATATTCCCTAAGAGTCTTTGCATATATCGATACATCGTTCATAACTTGTAACAGGGGAATTTTGACAAATAAGTTCTGTAATTCACCTAATAAGTTGAATTCAGCCTAAGGGCTTGATTTACTCAAAGTCAGTCTCTCTGGATAAGGTGGTTCAGATTGATGTTGTTTTGCAGGAGGTACCTAGTTTCTACCAATTTGTTTTGGTTCCCTGTTAATTAATTATGATTCTTTTCCCTCACTATCAAGTTGTTCAATGATAACTAGTGGAGGTTGAGCATCAACTGTTAGCCCTGATCGAAAATTCATTTCATACAATTATGCAGTGGAAATGTTATACGAAGGTAGGTTGAGAGTGTTGGTTTGATGAACTCCCTTATTATTAGGATTTGGGTTAGGTTGGATGGGAAGATGGGGACAGACAGGTTGAATATTAGGAGGAAAATTAGAGGGCAGTTGGAGTTGCTGCTGTGGCATCGTTTGAGGGAACTACCCAAGACAAGATCCTCGCCAAGTAGGAGCCCATGGGGAGCTCAAACCAGCTTGAGGGCTCCAATGCTGCCAAGGTGAAAAATGGTATTATGGCCACTTGGGTGCATAAGGCATGGACCGAGGATTCATATTGAAATTACTGAAATATTGAGATGGGTCTGAGTACATACCTTGATTTCCCATTGGTGGTCGAGGTTGCCATGGCTTTTTAGACCCCATGAGGCACAACTGCTCCATGTATTCTCCTGCCCCTTGAAACACTAATTTCAGGCCTGACAAGGAGGGGCATGAGCTTGTTGCATGATTTAATTCACAGATTGCGCATTCCTCTATGGAGTTCAATGGACATTCCCTTTCTGGATGTTTCCTTCAACACTTTGGGCAGAATATAGCCATGGTCTTATCCAATTCTAGCTACATCTATTTCACTTGTAGTGTATCCATCTGTGCTGATAGAGTACTCATGATATCCATTCTCAAGTTGTCCAGCAGGTTTCTAATTTATGCCTTTGTAACACCCCCGCCAGATACCCTTGTTGAGCGAATCCCTTATTTGTTTCTTGCGAGCCCCCTCGAGCACTGAATGCATAGTTCATAGATAACCTCGAAGCTTTCCTTCGATATATCTCCCTTTCCTACAATGTTCAACAATTCCAAAGAGTCCTCACGAAAAGCTCAGAGGAGGATAATTTTAAAATATCCTTATCTAGGTCAGAGTGACCTGAGATCTATAATGTGTACTTAAGTCGTTCCACACAGTCTTCCAAGCTCTCATCTTCTTTTTGTGTGAACTTAAAAAGTTCCTCTTTGATGTTTCGAGATTTACAGTAATCTTGGTATTTTTCCAGAAAAGCTATCCGAATATCATCCCATGTGGAAATAGAACTTCTTCCAAGGCCCATAAACCATTGCAGAGCTATCCCTTTTAGCGTGGTAGGGAAATTTTTTTACTTGTGAGCGTCCGTCATATAGTCATACCCCCGAAACACTATGTCAAACTCGAAGAAAAATGTGTCAGGGTCTTCTGAAATAATCCCATGAAAGCTTGGTAAGGCTACTAATGGAATGGGCTTCGTGGGTGCGCCAGCTCCCAGATCCCCAATCGGAAAATCGATAGTGGAGGTTGTAGGAGCCATAAATATCTTCCAATAACCGCTGGGATTTTCAATAGGCTCTGTGAAATATGGCCGAGGGTTCCTTACCGCTTCGGCAAGTTGATTTGGTGACACTTCCCCAGTCCCTTGGTGAAGTGAGTGCCCCTAGTTTCGTCCTCCTGTG
The DNA here is from genome assembly GCA_000404065.3 of Pinus taeda. NCBI lineage: Eukaryota > Viridiplantae > Streptophyta > Pinopsida > Pinales > Pinaceae > Pinus > Pinus taeda. Next base: position 264,518 of record APFE030846746.1, read on the forward strand.
TCCTAATGACTTGATCCCTTGGCTACAACCTCCTTTCCTTTGCTGGAGTGGTCTGATTCTATCAATGTTCTGCTTGAAACCTCTTCCCCTTCTATTACCAGTGTAGGATCCCCTGGTCAGGTATATTGCTGGATGTCTCCTCAACTACTGGAGAGGGTTGCCATGTCAAATCACCAAAGAATGTTGTAGACAACACTAGTTGATCTACCGATTTCCCCTCAAATTTTACTCTCCGTGCACCTGGTCTCACGGCTGCGTGAGAGGATGCTTCTGATTCAGTTTTTTCTATAATTTTCTATATGTAATTCTTTCTTCCCAAGTTTGATCCTCCCCTCTTTGGGGCTCTTCCTCTACCCCTCTTATTTGGTTCTGTGTTCATACAAATAATGATATAACAGAAGGTTTTGGTGTCAACTTACAACACTCTAGTCTTGAAGTAAGGTGTCAAAAGACCATTCCTTCCCCCAAGACAAAAGAGCTTACGAAAAGAGATAGCTAACAAAAACAAGAATCTAGGGTCAGGGCTTAGAGCAAGGCATCAAAGGACTCCTCCCTCCCCAGGACAAGAAGCAGAAACAAAAAAACACCTCTGAGAAGACCTAATACTTCCAAATCTGAAGTAGGGCGTCAAAAGACTCTTCCCTCCCCAAGGTAAAAGCTAGGGTTTCCCGAAATTAAAACACAAAAGGATTTGAAAAAAAAATAACTCTAACTTAGGGCCTAGAGTAGGGCGTCAAAAGACTCCTCCCTCCCCAGGACAAGAGGTCGGACCTACAAAAACAGGAAAGTAAATAAAAACAAGCAGAAAGAAACAATTACACTGAAGACCTGGAGCAGAGTGAGAAAAATCGTTCTCTCCCCAAGACAAGAGATTGACCCTCTGGTTGTTCCGGATCATGTCTTGCACCTTGTTAAACTCCCCGACAACAGCGCTAAAATGTTGGGGTCCATGTATGAACAATATATTCACCCTTTTTCCTACATTAATTTATCAATCCGCGTGTGTATCCTTTTCAAGGCAACATGCAAAGTATATGCAGGGGCAAGGTTACCATCCGTTACTGACCAAGGGTTCATGATTAATACTCAAAACGTTGTTGTAAAACTAAAACTAACTGTAGTACTCAAGAAAATCAATTACAAGAAATAACAATCTCCAATAGCAACCATGTAATGATAAATGACACACAACAGGAAATACATAGCCCCTGATTAGAAGAGCAAGCCTAGCTCACTGATCAGGGGTGTGTTAATCACAACGAAGAGTGGAGCAACAAAAGAAGTGATATATTATTAATCTGGAAAGAGCTATTACAATCTCGATGGGGCGTCCCCTTTTACAGGAATAACATGTCTTTTATATACAACGAAGTAGAACAACATCTTTCCCTAAAACCCGGTAACCATATACCCAGAAATATACATTAGTTCAGAATGGCATCGACACTAGATGAACAATATCAGAGAATGGTCCAAGAATGGTTCAGGGATTTGCGACTCTAGCTACATGGCTTCCTTATGGCTGGTCGTTGCTGTGAATTGTGGATCTGTTGCAGGTTGCTGAAAGATCGGTACCTGTTCTCTGGAAGCTGTGGTCAAACATGCGTTTTAGTGCCGTGAAAAGGTAAAACCCCACAACTTTACTTCACTAATAAAATTTTCCAATAGACAGGAAAGGGGTAATTACGTTGCGGATTTAGCATAGTAAACATAGGTGAATAAGTGCAAAAAGGTCAAAAATAGGGATGGAAATACAATAGAAAGATAGCCCGATTTGGTGCCCAACATTCATTGAAAGTACTGTCATTATATACTACTATGATTTCAAGCATGAGCCTTATATTTTCAACATATTAGTTTTGAGTGCTAAGAGAATATGAAGACAAAGTTATCTTAATAGTTTATTATTTTTGCTAGTCTTATCAATGAGTTTGTCATAGTGGATTATGTTGCCATGATTAGACGATGAAATTGTTGTGAGAAGAGGTTATGCTATTGAGGATGATATTGTTGGTTAGAGTATTGATTATGATGTTATTGTTGGTGTGATGAGCTAGGGTTTTTGGAAGAATTTGTATTGTAGAGAGGATCATTATCTTGGTGTTGGTTTGAGTAGAGAAGATTATGTGGGTCCAATATGAAAATCAATGAAATAATATCCATATTTTGTTTTGTAGAGTTATGCTAACCCAATTTGAAAATATATGAAAGGTGTTCCACAGGTATTTCAAGGTTGGGGCATTCAATGGTAAGTGGTGATCTGTTGATTTAGGGAGTGGTGGCTTCCTTTAGGTAGTGGTCTGAGAAGCTATTTGGAGGTAGCGGCCTCCAACAGGTTGGGGCCTAGATATAGTTGTGGAAGTGGTGGCTTCCATCAAGTAATGGCCTAAAGCGGGTGGTTTCTCGCATACATCGCAAGTTGGGGCTTGCATATTGGTGGTGACTGGTAAAAGGTGTAAAGAGTATTTTAAATAATAAAGAATAGAAAGAGCAAAAAGTGCAATGGTTTTTCTCCCGGAAGGGTTTCCACCTAATATCCAGTGTCCTCATGTGATTGATGATGTTTACTTGATGTGTTAGTTGTTTCTCTCAAGCTTTATATGTTCTATATTCTTCATGGTTTATGCATTTTTTCATTGCTATCAAGTATGTTGTTCATGATTGATTAATGGTTCAACTAACTAGTGTAAAGAAAGGAAAAAAAGTTGTAATTAGTGACCTATATTGCACAATACTAATTCAACCCCCATCTCTGTATTGTCAAGCTCCCAACAATGATATGTCTGAAATTGATAATGTGATTGATGTACATGAGGCTTGCTAACCTTAGTCTATGACTCGTAAATTATTGCATTACAAAGGTTGATATGGCATTGCTAAAGATACAATAGGTGCTTGAGATGTAAGAATGTTTTGTTGATGACTAATAGAGAGGGTCATGTTGATTAAAGAAGAAATATATTGAAGGTTTTTTATTGATTTTGAAGTTTTTGCTAAATTGAGTGGATCCAATCTAAAAATGGATGAAAGGGAGGTCCACATTGATTAAGGAGGTTGGTGCCAACAAATTGATCTAAGGGAATGGGTGTTTCATACTAGTGGGTGGCAGCGAAATAGTGCAAGGAAGTAGGTCCTTTCTGTTGGTGGGTGTTAACAAAACAATGTAATGGAGTGGGTACTTTCTGCTGGTGAGTGCCAACAAAATAGTGAAAGGGAGTTGGGTGCATCATACTGGTGGGTGCCAAAAACACATTGAAAGGGATTTAGTGCTTCTTATTGGTCGGTTTCAGTGAACATATGTAAAGAAATATTTAAGAAGAGAATAAGAAGAATGGTGGTTTTCTCCCTTTATGGGTTTCCACCTTAAAAATTTATGTGTCTTATGTACTGCTCATGTGATATGTCTTATGGTTCTTGATCTATTGATTTCATGCATGGTATTTTTGATGGTTTATTAAGTATTATTTTAAACTCAAAGTTAAATTGGTAATGAAAGTAACATTATAAACCCCCTCCCCCTCTCTCAGTATAAGCAATATTTCTACACTTGACATAATGGAGACCATTTCTTCCTAAGGTGGCAGGGCTGATTTAGATCATTATTAGTGGCCCCTCACCTCTTCCCTTAAATAAATAATACAAATTATTCATTTTTTAATATGACTTAATTCTATAAAAATATATTTGGTTTGCACATACACTCTCTCGGGCATAATACTACTATCTGCACTTCTTGAGTTTGTTGTACAAACTCCTTCACTTAAATATTTTCCTTGCAATATTTTGTTGTAATTCTTTCTCTTGCATCATCATTTACAAATCTAGTAAAAACACTCTCTTCAAACCACTTTTCCTATTAGTTTCCTCAATAACATGCGCCCATTGTAACAATTAACATTTTCCACAACCATAATTAGAATAATTCTTGTTGCTTTCTCATGTTGTGACTTGCTCTCATGTTTTTTATTTATTTTCACCTTCTTAATTATCAAGATTAAATGATAATAATGTTATATCACATGTTCTTTGCAATTATTTTACTTTTAATGGATAACTTCAATCCATCAACAAATTTCATGATATTTTCCTCATTATCTCATAAAAAAACTTGTCTCATGACCATACCATAAAAGTATTCAAAACAATTTCTACATATATATCATTCTAGTCTAACTTCTCTAATCTTCTATGAATCTTCAACTTATACTTGAAAATTGCAAATTTACCTCTTAAATCAATGACTATCTTTACCCAATGTTATATCTTATATTTTGCCTTGCATTTTTTGTACATCTTTAATTTCTCCCAACACTTGTATATGTAGCTTCTCAATATTTTGTAGGGAATATTCACTCACCCGGTTTCTTCATGTTCATTGAAATGAAAATAATGAAGCATGTCTTCAATACATCCTATCAATTCTCATGTATCCCCACTTCCAAAAAGCTAGGATATGTGATTCTCCATACTTTCTACATATTCCATTATACTCTCATCTTCATTATATCTTCCTTTTGGAAATATTTTTAATCGAACCCATTTGATGGGTTCCATATTCTTCAACATATTCTACAATTTGAGTACAATTTCTTTTATTCCAATCATTTTCTTTAATACCTCATTCTTCGTGACCTCTCCTACCTTATCTTTAAGAATAAGGTTGTATTTCCTCTTGCAATATCTACCAATCCTTCCACTAAAAATGTGCTTCACTTACTCATTTTAATAAATATACCCAACATCACATGCTTCATTGAGTCATTTACATTTTTTATATTTCATTTCAATAATATTTCATAGAGTCCTCCCTCTTCCCATACCAATCATTTTGCCTAGCTCTCCTCTTTGCCTAAAACTATCCCAATCCCCTATGAAACTTGCTATTATATTACTTCATGTAGAAAGAGAGCACTACTCTATAATATTAAAGTAAACCCAAAAACACTAGCAACGAGTGTGCATATATTTTTCTCTCATTTAATTGAATTTATCTCATAAAGAATTATAGGCATCAAAAGCACAGATGGATAATTACATATCCATATTTTATTATGGATGGAAACATTTATCAAATATCATTATCCAAGCTATCGATCCTCCAATACGTTCAGTAGAACTATACTTACGAACATCTCATTTTCTCACTCATCCACAATGCTTTCCTACTAGAGGTAAAAGCATTTACTTCATACTAAGTATAATTTTTATATAGAGTACCAAGCATTAAAATTGTTGCAATTTAAATCGAATTAGCTCACATTTACATTAATTACATATTTGATTACTAAGTCTTAGTGGAATTAATTTAATCCATATTTGAATTAGCTCACATTTATATTAATTACATATTTGATTGCTAAGTCATGGTGGCATTAATTTAATCCATATTTGAATAATGTGGATCCACATAGGCATTGATATTTCATTATTTCCTTCATTGGATTTCCCTCTAATACATTGTTGAAGAACAAAATTTAAGGTTGCCTTTAATTTTAAGCGGAAGGGTACGTATTCATTCAACCCTTCCATGATGAAAAGTGGAAAAAATAGTTGTACATCAATTGACAAGATTAAATTAAGTACACACTTTAAAGAAAATATTCTAAATAAAATATATTTCTTTCAATTACATGAAATGTTAAACAAATTTAACTAATAATTAAATAAGTAAGTTTGAATTTCAGCCCTAAGTAATAATAAGCATATTATATAATTTCAAATATAAAATTTTGATGGGTAATACCTTGATAATAATATTCATGCATAACGATAAAGCCACATATGGTTTAGAGGAATTTCAAAGTGTTAAAGATTATAATAAAAAAGACTTTAAATACAATCACAAAATCAAACCTTTTGGAGGTTGTAATCTATGTATCTAAATGATGCATCAACATTACATATTATATCTATATTTTGAACATAATTTAATGTTGTTTAACCATAGGAGTCATGCTCATTATATATCTTGTTTGAAAATAAGAAATTTTATTAGATATTGAAGCCTTTGTTAAAGGTTAATAATTCTATCAAAATATTATAAAAGCAATGAAGACACTCTGCTTGCAATACAAGCCCTTAGGAACATTAAAATTTGCATGATTGAATACATTGTTTATTATTTATGTTAAGATATTTAAGGTTTAGAAAGTCCTAAGATCCTTAATAAACATAATTCTAAAGGAAATTACTTATCGATTCCACTAAGTATGTTATTTTTGCTGTTGAGATTGATTTTTCAAACTATCTCTCATAATGTGTAAAAATGCATGAAATAGTGGGATGTTAGAGCATAATCATAAGTTTCAAGATAAAAATTGTGTTACCTTCTCCTTAATTTTCTTAAGAATCCCATATAATGCCAAAAAAATGTATTCCATATATTATTGCTTTAAAGGATGTGTCTTCTTGGATACTGCACTTGGGATTAGGTAGGGACAAAGAGAACTAAGGGGAATTCTCAAAATATTTGCAAAGTATTGTCGTAGTGATGTCAATGTTGTCATAAACAAGAAGAAGAAAGTGAAAGAGTAAGATAAATAAACATGCATGGCATTTGGAAAATAGCAATGATTATGTTGGACAAGATAGTGAAGATTTGATGATGTTGTAAAGGGTGAACAAATTACAATTCTCATTGTTGTAATTCCAATTTAGGGTCTTGTGACGTTGATTCTTTTGTTGGGAGTTCATTTCTAAACATAATGAAGAACATAGAAGTTAGAAAATTTCACCAAGCTTAAGATAATTCTTTTGATCCCAAACATAATCTTTAAATACTTTAATATGAAGCAAAGAAAATTTATGCATTATCTTTATGATTAGCTTCAACAAATTTATATACAATATTGGTATGTTGTTGAGATATTTACATTCAATTCTTAGTTATGTGTTTTTTTCCATTATCTATCGTATTAGTGAGACGACCATGAAATATATACTAGGTGGTTGAGAATCCCATCGACATGCTACAATAACAATCATATTAGATACTAAAACCATAATCATGTCATGAATTTTAAAGAAAAAATATAGCATTATAGTTGCAATAAAATAACTATGAATCAACAAGATTGGTACTATTAGTGAGATGGAGTATGTGAACATGAAAAAGGAAAGATGACATTAATTTCATAGGTTTTATTACCATCTATTATTTTTAACTCAAAATTGTCATTCAAAATAACTCATTTGTAATTAATCTTACTATTAAACTCCCATTGTCATTACAAGTTACATCCATAACCTATGACTATTTTTCTTGTTTTCTTACAAAGCTAGGAGTTGGGAAAAGATAACAAAGGAAATGGCATGGCATTGTAGTGAGTGTTTGATAAAAAAAACATGAAGCATATAAACTAAATGTGATGTCAATTCTCATATTGATAAGAATCAACAAAGTCAGTTATTCATGAATTCAAGTATGGATTCACGAAGACAAAGTGTCTGAGATTCTATAATAAACTTTCCATTAAGTGACGCATAGAAAAGTAGACATACCAATATGACGATAAAATATTTATCTAAATATAAATGATGTAATGAATTTAATGCTTTGGAAAGATACATTTTATTAGAGAATACATAATATTCAACTAAAATTGATATGATTTTTGTTTTTGATGTCAAAAATAAATATTATGTGATGAACCAATATCCATTAAACTAGTAAAAACATTAATGAATTATCGAAAATCTTACCCTTTCTTTTAACATTTTTACGATATTTGTTATCCTTAAAAAATTACAAGTGATTTTAAAAACTTACCTTTTTTAAAAGTGTTTTTTGAATTACCATTCTAAAGTAAGTTTGAATCTTTAAAAGGATTAAGAAAGGTTAAATTTTGATCGCTAGAATTATCATATCATGAAACCCTTGAGATTCTATCCTTATAATTGATTCATGTGTGGAAGTGGGTTATTCCTATGATGATGATTGACACATATTTCCATATATTTGTCGAGAGATATATTCTTCGCTAGGGTCATATCAATCATTTGCGTAGAAAATCTTTAACACTTGTCAATCTTTGTGGTCTTGAGTAAGGGTCGAATTTGAAGGCTAAATTGAGCATCACAACATAATTTTCCTATCAAATACAATTAAAAAGGTTTAAAAAGGTCTTTTGTCCGTTAACGTTCTTCTTTAAAATTGTGACAGCGGGTAATAAAGTATCAATAATCAATCAAATTTGACTAACCATCTTAATTCTCAAAGTTTTAAGATTCCCTTAATTCAATGCAAACAAATAATTAATGCCAAATTATGACATGTCAAAAGAAATAAATTATTATATTAACTAATTATTAGTCTTTGCTTTCGGCATGGCAGGGACTCTAGCGATCGATTGAGTATTGATGATCAATTAATTGTTCTTTTGACCAAAAATTTTTATGCTTTGTCAAAATTTATCCAAAGTTTTTGTTTTTGACCTCTTATCGGAAACTTCACGTGTATCAAGGGAAAAATACATATGCAAGGCTTTTCTTATCCAAAGTTTGAAAGGAACTAAAATATTTCGAAAATAATATCCTAACTTTCTGTATCAAACACTTCAAGTAATGCTAATTTTGAAGAGCATTAAATATCAAAGATTAAATGTTTGAATGTTTGCGATTTATTTTATTAGATTAGTATGGTAAGGATGCTGCTTTTGACAGCTTACCATTTCTTCATAGCTTTCCATTTGTTTTGGTGATAGCTCTAGCCAAGCCACCTGCCAATAGCTCCAGCCACCTGTGACCTCTGGTTTCCACCGCAAAGATGTTGGTTCTTACCATAGAGGGAAAGAAATCGCACTCTGTACGTTAGAAAAGAGAACAGTTCCCTCTGTAGGTGCTTGACGAGTAGTGTAACAATTAACCCTGCCGTAGTGAAATTATGACCCTGCTTGGGGAGAAGGCTTTATACCCTGCGGATAGAGACAACTCTATTAGGGTTTTGAACTCTGCAGACGGAGAAAGTTTTGAACCCTGCAGACGGAGAAGGTTTTATCGGGTGGAAGAAGCCAACAACGGTTCTATCAGGTGGAAGAAGCCAACAACAACTCTGCCACTTCCATGCCCATAGCAGGGAGACCAGTCAATTCTGCAAGCATTTGAGAACTATCAATTATGCAAGCATTCGAGGAGAGCAGCAGTTCTAAAGAAGCTCTTTCAAGTAGAATAAGTCAACAATGAACTTGCAGATGGGAAAAAACAATTTATTCATTTAAATTGGTTCACAGAAACTTACCAAGATAGGAAGAATAAGCAGATTTGACCTCCATGCTAGTGTCCTTCTGCTTACCTTCCAGTATATGATGCAAGCATGGTCAGAAAAATAAATGGGCCCGCTAACTCGCTGTCAATTCCATAAATTTGGTACTATGTTCATTAAACTACTAAGCAACTATCATCCTACATAGGTTTGAAGCAAGTCGGTTTCCGAGGCAAATTTTGGTAAATTTTGGTACTCCTTTCTGTTAAATACGCTTGACAGCAATTTACATTCTACTATTTTTTCAATATTCTCTTGGCCTCTGCCAATCTTGATAATACTGCTCCCAATTCAAAACCCTTTTCCATTGTATTTATGTAAATGCACCCCCATCAAAGTTCGACCTTTGTCAATATGTTGGTGCCTACAACAAATCTAATGTAAATTGATGATTGTGCCCAGAATTCCCTGGTGTTAATTTCCATGGCATAAACTGTGTAGATCAGGTAAAATGTCATCATGATCTCAAATTCAAGAGCATTTCCCACCGCCACCCCAGAAAACAATGAAAACAACCCCACCCTAGAAGACAACGAAAACAAGATGTTCTTATAATATTTCCAGTCATACGAAGTAAAAACGAACCGAACAAGTGGAGAAATGGCTTACCACACTGTCCATGTTTGTGTTGGTATAGTTGAGCATCCCATAGGCAACTGTGGCGCCAAGAATCTAAGAAATCCAGTAAAAATAAATTTTGAAAACACTTTTTAAAAGTGTGATGTGCCCTCCAGCCAGGGGAGCCAGTCCCGTGAAGGTCTCCCTCAAGTATGAATTTAACTAACAATCGAGGAGAGTAGAGAATACATGCAATAGCAGAATTCATCCATATTCTTGTCTTGGGCCAAGTCATTCATCATCTTGTCCTGGGCCAATTCAAAGGCAGATGCCAAGATGGGGATAGATGGAATGTGCATGCCCTCCCTGTTGCGAGGGTATCCAGGTAGTGGAAAACACATGTTTTACATGCAAGAGGGGGCCCACATGGTAAGATTCATGTCGAGTGGTCACTATTAAAAAAATGAAAGCGTTTATTTAATTTAGTTCAACAAAAGTGTTTATTTAATTTAGTTCGCAAAGTTGGTTCAAGAAACATGAAAATGAAAGTTCTTATTTAATTCAGTTCTCCAGTATCTGAATGTATCTAGAAATCATTTGAATGAGAGTATTCCCGTTGAATTACAGAACATGCAGAACTTGACCAAACCTGATTTCTCTTACAATAACTTTTTAGGCATTATTCAAGAGGGTTGTTGGTTTTTCTATTTGGATCCAAGATATTTTGCGGGAAATCCGAACTTGTGCAGACCACACTTGGGCAATTGCACTTCGCGAGTTCAAGCCCACCGTAAGCGTGGCTTGGCACCTCTGCTCTTCTGTTCGCTGCTTTTGGTAGTTGGGGCAGCCATATATAAAGGTAGAGCTAGGTCCATCAAGAAAATAGCCGACACCAGGTTGTGGGAAATAACGACCTTTCAAAAGCTGGACTTTGGGTGCGATGACATTGTACAATGCCTAAAAGAAGGAAACATCATCGGCGAAGGAGGAGCGGGAGTGGTGTATCGCAGCATCATGCCCAATTGCCAACAAATTGCAGTGAAGAAACTTAAGGGTATTGGCATTGGTTCTTTAAATGGTCATGGATTCTCTGCAGAGGTCAATACTCTCGGCAAAATCCGGCATAGGCATATAGTGACATTTCTGGCCTTTTGCTCCAATCATGACACTAATCTTCTGGTGTATGAATACATGCCTAACGGAAACCTGGGGGAGCTACTCCATGGAAACAATGGAGGGCCTTTGAATTGGGATAGTAGATACAAAATTACAGTGGAGGTTGCCAAGGGGTTGCGCTATATTCACCATGATTGTTCACCGCTTATACTTCATCGTGATGTGAAGTCCAACAATATACTTTTGGATTCCAATTTTGAAGCACATATCGCTGATTTTGGCCTGGCTAGGTTACTGCATCATTCAGGGACCTCGGAGTGCATGTCTTCAATAGCAGGCTTTTTTGGTTTCATAGCTCCTAGTAAATTGTCGTTTCATTCTTTATCATTTTTTTACTGTTTGTGCTCAAGTATTTGTGTTTGGGTTACCTGAGAGTTTTAGGCTACACATTGTATCACTGTTTTTTGACATTACCCGTGCTTTTCAAGAAGCTTAGTGCTCTGATTTTCCCATTCTAATAATGATTTTATGGGAGCGAGCCTTTCTATCAAATGACCCGAATTAAAAATAAATGGAAAATAAAGTGATGACTTTACTATTTTATGTGATAATCATCTTTGTGATAATTATTGAATTGACAGAGTATGCGTACACTCTGAAAGTGGAGGAGAAGAGTGACATACATAGCTTTGGAGTGGTTCTGCTTGGGCTGATTACAGGCAAACGACCAGTGGGAGAGTGTGAATTTGAAGAGGGCATGAACCTCGCCGGTTGGGTGAAGAAGATGACGAAGTTAGAGACAGGAAGAGTTATGGAGATTATATATCCGAAGATGACATATTACGAGAAGTAGGATTGTAACAAATAAAGTTTTTAACTAAAATCCATACTTGCCTATATGAAGTTAGAATTTATTAAATTTTTTCATATGTTATTTCAAGCACATTCATTATATTAAGCATTATTGTTGATGGCTTAAAGGTCAGATTCAATACCAAACTTATTTGGGTCTATTAGCAAGGTGAGACAGGTTGCACTAAACAACTAAGTGTGGAAATATAAGGCACCATTGTCGCAATGTCATCTTCCAAGTGCCTCTTCTTGGGTTGTGCCACCTTCTTCTTAGTGCTTTCCAATCGCTGTATGATGAGGTTATTCTTTTGGTATTTCTCTTACTCTTGTCATGAAAATTCCATACACAAAGTCCTCAGGCCCCTGTCCTGGCCTGTGTTCAGAAACCAATTTAGGAACTCCCATGAATAAATTTCAGCTTCCCTTTCTGTAATTTTACCCTAGCCATATTGCTTTTCAGGCTACTTGTGCAGTGAACCCATATTGATTTTCACCCATATTGATTTTCATGACACTTGTGCAGTGGACTAGATCATACCTCCTATAGATACCTCTTTATATAGGTCTGAAATGATCTTGATTTTTCTTATCCGCTGCTTTCCCTTTGTTACAAGATACGAAAAATTTAGTTTCTGACAATCACACCACTTATACCACAATATTAATATCTGTGATGTAGAATTTCTAGAGTAATTCTAATAACATAAAGAGATTTCTTGTTTTGGCTTGAAAAAAATTGGCTTTGTTGTCCATTTTGTTTCAGAAGTGCATTGCTTTCTGTTTCAGGAAGGATGGTGTGATAGTAAAGGAACCCTTCTTGCATGCCGGTCTTTCTCACTTGGCTTGCATTCTGTGTTGCTTTCTCGTTTTCAGGTCTGGTTTCCCTTTTTTCATGTAAGCTTTTCTCACTCTACTTGCGATTGGTATTGTTAATTAACTTGAACCTCAAGCGCCTCGATCTTGAGATGTTTACTCCACGCATAGTTACCTGCAACCAAAGCTTTCAACTAACTGGGTAAGATCTTAAATTAGCTTCTACGGGGAAGTTGTTATTTCTAAATTGTTTCACCTGCTGCAAAATCACTAATTTATTATTTGTAAAGAAGCCAAATAGTTTATGTCCATTGTCACATTTGCTCTTCCTTCTCACTTATCGTTTGAGGACACCTAATAAAAGGTCCATTTGGTTTTATTTTTTAATCTCAAATTGTTCAATAGCTCTTGTGGGTTGATGAAATTGATAGCACCTACAAGTATGTTGATAATTGTTGATGACTATTATTTAGGAACTGGATACCTGCTTATCGTATTTGTATTTCTTCCTTTTGTATTACTGTAGCTTTCTTCTTCAATGTTCGCCATTGATTTCTTGACCTTTGACGTATTACTTCCAACTATGCAGTGGCTGGCAATCAATGGGGAAAAAAAATATGAAATCTCCCCTGTAAAGGTGAAGACTATGTTCAATATGCACTACTATCCTGGACATTTAAAAACTTCAACCTAATTATTGCAAAATTTGCAATATCTGTTGATATTGTAGAGTTGCAATACTTGTAATATAGTGCATTTATGTTATTTAGGGGAAGATGTTCCTCGAAACTTGTAAAGCATCATAAATAACTTAATATCATTTTTTTAAGCACTTGTTGTTAGCATAGCATCCTTTAATATTTCAGACCTGACAGGGACTGCCGCTGCATGCAGCCCTTGTTTTTCTAATATGTTTGTATTTTCAAATTAAAATATTAGAATGAAATGGAGATGTTGCAATGGTACATAATTTTTGTAGAGGGCATTTTAACTACACATTAATTTTTTTATTTATTTATGTTTTTCAGTTAAGGAGGCATTTGATTTATTTATTAAATTTTTGTTTATTTATTGAGAGATTGTTTAAATAGAAAGATTTGAGGTTATTATAAAAATTATTCATCATGAATTTAATTTGTGGTATGTATGAATCAAATTTGTATAAAAAGAATAATATCATTTTTGGTAACTATTCAAGAAAAATCTAATTGACATATGCCACCAAAATTATTTAGGATTTTCTTACCATTTATTTAAAATAATTAATCTATTTTTTATTAATATTCTCGTTTTTTTTGGGTAAACACACACAGAATTCGCTGCCCCCAACTTGGTAGGATGTCAATATATCAATAACTTCGATGAAAATGACTACTTCCCCTCCATAAAGACTCTCTCAAGCCCCTCCCGAAAAACCCTTCTTTTCGTTTGTGCATGTGATTTGAAATTTAAATAATATATATACTAAATATTTGAATTATGAATGGATTTGAACCTTAAATCTCACAATTTACAATAATACTCTTATAGCAAATAATTCAATTAAACAACTATCCCATACGCTCAACTAAATACGTATTTTATAATATATTCTTAAAAATTAAATAACATAAAAACAATATCATAAATACAATTAAAAAAATTTGTTAAAGTAAGATTAACATTCTTATTAGACCTATTTGCTACATATGTTTTAAAATATTTTGAAAATTATTTAAATTTATTTTTAAATATTATTAATAACATTTAATATAAATTATTATCTTTTAAATATTTATTTAAACTTATTATTAATTATATTTTAAAAATTGTTAGTATATTGTGAACAATCTAATAATGTATTTTCATAATATACTATATAATGAGATTTTTTAGAGACCTTTTCCATTATTAATAAATAAAAGTTGTAATTAAAAAGTGGAAAGAAGGAAAATACTTTTTTTAAAGAAACTACCTAGCATTGTAAGGGATTGAGGGTCATAATAAACCAAAATTACCACTGTGTTGATTGTAGTTACTCGAGTTATAAAGGGAAGTTTGATAGAGTCTAGAAGATGTATTGACTCTTGTTATTTTAGTTATAAAAGAATTTAAGGAGGTTAATAAATTTATAAAGAAGATTTAGAGCATAAAGTATAGTGAAAATATTTTCTTCAATAATTTCACTAAAATTTTTAGGGTTTTGAAACCATAGTGCATGATGAAGGTTTTGGTTGAGATGGTTAAGTAGATTTTAGATTACATATTAGGCATACGTGGAGGGTTTAAGAAATCTATATTGTGGTAGAAGAAATTATACATGTAGATTAGTGGATCCACTCGTTTCTAAAGGGATAAAGTAGAAGAAATGCATACAATGATTTCCCCCTCAAAGAAAGTTATGGTAGCTAAAGTATTTTTAGATGAAATGAAATACATTGTGAAAGTGGTATATTTGATTAATATAAGGAGTTGGATCTTTGTAAGAATCTTAATATTTCATATTTTGACTTATAGTTAACTCTTGTGACTCCTTTAATGAGGCGGCAAAAAGTTAAAATGAGAGAAGGGAAAAAGAGAAATACTGAAGATTATTTTTTAAAGATAAAGAAGTGAATGTATATTAATTATGCATGTTGTTTTATAATGAATTAGAGATGAGAAATTTCTTTTAGAAAAATATTAACAATAATCCAACTTAATATTGTATTTTTTTACTATTAAGGAAAAAGTAATTAGAAACGTGAAACATCTTTATCATCTTAATTATTTCCACAATATCAAGTATGCCTTTCTAAAATATTTAACAATTTAATTTAAATCTATTTCAATATTATTAATAATAATCCAATACAATAATGCATTTTTAACTATCAAGTGAAAAGTAGCTATCAACAATACAACAATATAATATAATAGCCAAACTTAATTACACATAAATGAAGAAAGAATCTTCATTTTTTTAATCTTGGAATACAATATTTTGTTGTGACAATAGTTATAGTTCATCACTAATGTGATCAACATCTAATTCAAAATCAAGAGCTTTAGCCTTCATGATTGGATATGATGCTTGCATGGCAATACCACACTTACCTTCAATCGCCTTAATATTTCGACACATCTTTATATATCCTTTTTCTCCCCATTCATCTCCCCAAGAGTTTCTAACTATCCAGAAATTGATTCCTTCAGAAGACTTGCCATACCCAACCACTACAACTCCATGATCAAGTTCAGTGCCACATTTACCAGTGAATACTCCCTATACAGAAAAATAAATAAATTAAGTGTACATTCTAAATTATTAATCTCTTATCAAGTTATCCTTAAAGATAATGTAAAAGATCATGACTAGTTACCTTTAAGTAAAATTGAAAATCTTGTCCACTTGCTTCAATGGCTACAGACACTGGTTGATGAGCCACTGCTTTCTTGAGAGCTTCTTCATTGTTAGAAGGGACATCTTCGAAGCTGTCAATAACTATTGTTGTTGCTTTTGATTTAATCTATATCAAATACAATATCACAATGATTAAACTAACATGTAAATATAATATTGCGTCATTATTACACCTATTATTATTAAGAAATTATCTAACCTTTTTAAGAACTCTTATTGAAACTTTTATAATATAATGTTTAATGCTATAAAACTAATACAAATATATATTCCATTAAAATATACTTAATCATTAAAACTCATAAAATATATATTCAAATCGAATATAATTAATTTTTATAAACTCTCGTTAATTTAAGTTTAACCATGAGCCAGATATAATTATTTTTTATAAACTCCCATCAATTTAACTCCAATGGCATGGTATTATTTTGACAAATAATATTGTCATTGGGTTTTCATTTAATTAAAGAGGAATAATTAAGTGGTCGGATGGTGAAGATTGAGAAGGACGTGATAAATAGGTGTATGTTTATTATTTAATTTTGTGCTTATGGAGCTTTAGATTGATGATAAATCGGCATATGTTTAAGATACTCTTTGGGATAGGTCATCACTTCAAATCTCCTGTGGGTCTAGCCTATAAAAGAAAATTTTGCATCTTTTATTTATCTATGAAATATAAGCACTTATAGATATGATGAGAAATGTCTATTTTATATATAAACAATGTGTCTTTAGTTAAGTTTTGAAAATAATTTTAACACAATTTAAGAAAAAAGAGGTAATAAATAGTAATTTGTTTTCATTTGTGATGATAACACTAACATAAAATCCATTTTAATAATGGATATATCATGTGCCTAGAGGGATCAAATCTCTTTCTTAAAATTATTATCCTTCTAGGTGCATGGCAGATTCAAAGATAAGATATATTTATACTAGTTTTTAATATACAATGTGTCAAATCCATGTTGAACACTTGTAGATTTGTACATCTCCCTTATTTTGAGCAACATACAATTGAAATATTTTAACCATATGTTTAGCGAGATCAAATTCCTAGAAAGGCAAACATTTTCCCAAATTTTAACAACTCTATATACATGATAGGTTCAAAGTTGAACATAAATTTAAGTTAATTCTTAATAAGTTATATGTCAAGTCCATATTAAATATAGAAAAAAATTTACAATCTTTTCTTAAAAAAAAAAAACTTAAAAACTTAATTTATATTTAATATAAAAACAAACACAAAATGCAAACATATTTAAAATGAATTTAAACTAATTCTTAATATGTTTTCATATTAAATAAAAACAAAATTACACGAATATAAAAAAAACACTTAATCTACATTAAATATGGAATCAATCACAAAACACAAACATCTTCAAGATAAACTGAACTAATTCTTGATATGTTATAGGTTAACTAATTCTTGATATGTTATAGGTTAAGTGAAATATGAAATATAACAAATTACACATCTCCTTCTACAAATTATATAAAAAACTTGAGCTAAATAAAATATAAATATAGAAACAAACACAAAACATAAGCATTATAAATCATATATAAACGTTGTGAAATGCATATGTTAAATTCAAAAAACTAACCTATCAAATATTAAATAAAATAATTTTTAATGATGTCCACTAAACCCTACAGTCTAAATAATCTCATTATAAAACATAATATTGAAAACCCTAAAATTAAGCCCCATACCAATATCTACTCCATTTAAAAATACACAAACCCTTTTCACGAGGTTTACTATGATTGATCTATCTTCATGCACGAATCTATATTAACTTATTCACACCAATTCATCACACCAGTATTTACTAAGATTACTGAGATTGCTCTTTTCTTAAAGCAGAAACCCATTTTAACTTACGCTTATTATACCTTGGTTGTACTGCACTCGCCCGCTTCGGCAGTATAAGGATACGCATCTTCGGTAGCAATGCCTCCATTATCTATTATATATTGGAAAGCATAGTCCATAAGCCCTCCGTTGCAACCTGCGTTCTCTTTACTGCAATCTACCAACTGTTGCTCTGATAAAGAAACCAGCTTCCCTGTTTTAATATAGTTAATGCTCTCTACAGCAGCTACAGTTGAAAATGCCCAGCAACTTCCTGTAAGATGACGAAAAAATACATTATATTCTCTTAAATTTCTTATGCTCCCATTTATACTAACTATGTGCTGATCTACCATGGATATAAAAGCTATGTAAACATGATCAATGAATTGAGATTCATTCTGTAAAATTTATGTTCATACCACATTGGCCTTGGTTCTTCACAGGAGTTACCGCTCCCTTTTTCCTCCAGTCAATCGACTCTGGCAGGCTCGTGGAATTTTGGTACATGAATGATCCACTCTGTGTTCCTCTGTCTCGGCGCAGACTCTTGTGCTTCTCCATTCTAGTTGTCATATGCATGGCCTTGAATTCTTCATTACTCAGATCTGCAAACTTATTCAATCCAAGTTTGTATGGACCATCCTGCTTATTCACAGAGTCGATGTATTTCACATTCTCTTTGAATATCTCGAATCTTTTGGCATGCTCATCCGAATTCAAACTTCTGGTGGAGCGATGCTGAAGTGCCCACTTATCATAAAGTCCTCGAAGGCTTTCTTCAGAGTTGAGATCCTCGTCTGTAAATCCAAACAAAGAATCCAAGGCGTTCGCTAATAAAGCCCACAAGGCCATGTAGAACAGTAACAGGGCTGCCCTAGAAACACTTCCCATTATGGAAAAAAACAATCGAATTCGCAGGAGTATGCAGCGAAATAATGTGAATGGGTGGAGAATAACAGGAAGAAGAATTTCTTATATAATAGCTTTGACTGAATGTGAGGCACACGAAACCTGGTGGCATTAATTAGGTGTTGTGTTCGCGTAAAAGGAAACAGATGGGTATTAATTAAGCCAATTTTGACTTTTGAATCACGTAACCATGAACGTGGCTTGAAGTTTCAGTTCTGCACATAAATTTTGTACATATATGGATATGGAATGTTGATCTCTTGCCTTCGAGGGCTTTCAGGCATGGTATCCTGCTGATGTATGGATATGGAATGTTGATCTCTTACCTTTGAGGGCTTTCCATGGTTGGTATCTTGTTGGATGTATGGATATGGAATGTTGATCTCTTACCTCTTTGAGGGCTTTCCATGGTTGGTATCTTGTTGGAGTAGATGAAATTATTATTTGTTGGTAGGGGTTACTATTTTACTTGGATGGAAAAAGATAGATTGCTTAAAGTTGTCTTTAATGATATATTGTGTAAAAGAAATAGTATTTGGATGGGGCAAAATAACAAATGATTTAGTTAATGCGGTATTTGCTTGAACATGTGTCCCACAAACAGTGAAGAGATAAAACATCTTGTTATGGATACTTGGGATAAGGAGCTAAGAAGAAAGAAAAAGTACTATAATGAAGAGTTTAATCCCACTCATAATCATCAACAAAAAAAGGGGCCAATATCTCTTGGAGAGCCCAAATTCTTATTGCTTAGTTAAAGACTAATTCACTAATTGTGAAATAGGGCGTTGGAAAATGCCAAAAGGAGTGTGGGAAGAAAGAGTATGTATTTTTGTTATTTTTGGAAAAAGGGAAACATAAAAGCATTTCATTTTAGATTGTGAGGCATTCAAAGACAACATGGAAAGTTATGCAAATATTCTTGCAGCTGGCTCTATTGAGCAAGGGGGTTGTTGAAATGTTGTTTCTATTGAGCAAGGGGTTTGTCTAGAAGAAAAGCTGGCTCTATTAAGCAAGGGGTTTGTCGAGAAGCTGGGAGCGTTTATTGTGAGGCGGATCAAATGGCCAAACAATCTATTCTATAGGCTATCTTTAGCCTCTTGGATGTTAAAATAATTTCTTCATTCTTCTCTAATCGTTAGAGCTATTGAATATTTTAATAGTGGAAATAGATTCAACACCATAAAAAAATCTTTGAAGCACCCAAAATTCTGAAACTTAACAAGATTTCTAAACCCGTTTATCCCATACTTTCAAAGTCCTACCAAAATTTCCATTATTTTTTTAATCAAATTATAACCTAATTAAAATACAACCTCATAAAATATACCTAAAATAAAATAAGACAAGACATTCATGCTGCGCCTTGTGAATTTGGAGGCCACAAAATTCTCAGGCATGGTATCTTTCTCTTATGAGGGTCAGTGCCACCCGTATAATTGGCATGCATTGTGCCATAATTTTGTTTAAATATGCTTTTTAGTGAGATATATGTGACATGTAGATGAGTTGAGGTGAGGTGGAGATGAGTTGGTTTGTGAATGGTTTACCTTTAATTTAAATTTTACAGTCCTTTTTCTATTTAAATTACCAACGTTCAACTAAAATTTACGCAATTCTAAAAAATATTTTATAATTAAATTAAATATTCTTCTATTTAATATTCAAACCATCCTCGCTTAAACTCAACTTAACCAATCTAAAATAAAATGAGATATTTACACCATCCCACCACCTCAAATACTTAAATTACACTTTCACAAACTAAGAGAGATTACACTTTGCCTCTAGCGTATATATAGAATTGTTGTAAATGCAAGTGTTACTTTAATTAAAATTCATAGTTTTAAGTATAATATAATTGTTATAAATGTATGTTTCACTTTGATTCCAATTTGTAGTTTTGATGTTTTGTAATCTTGCTTATAATTGCAAGTTTCATTTTGATTAAAATGTGTAGTTTTGATTTTTACTTTTAATATGTTTTGAGTTAGATAGGTATTAAAATTTGCTTATAAGATGCTAAATTTAATATAAAAATGTTTTATAAATTAATTAAATAAAAAGAAATTATTAAAATTATATAATTTATTTTATTTTGGATTTTTAGTTTATGTTGATTTTTTTGGTGGTAAGTTACCCATGGGATTTGGAACCAGTGACCTCACAAGGAGTGCTTAACAGTTGCCTTATTCACCCATCAATCCAAAGCCTTATTAGGCAATTTAATTTTAATTCTTAATAATTTATTTATATTTATATAAAATTTCATCTTGTTATATTATATTTTTATTTTCATTTTATCGTTTTTAAAATTTCTTATGTTTTATTAAAAAATTTATCTTACAACTAAGATATGGTTGAAGGATTTGGATCTCAAACCTCTACTTTTAGCAATGCCTTGATATCATGGTAATCACTAATCAAACTACATCCCTTGGGCACACTAGAATACATATAATTATAGTGTTATTTGGCATTTACATCGACAAGCTAGAAGGTTGTTTAGAGGAAGCAGGATGTGCTGGCACGACCTTAGCTGGGATAGTTGTCATTCTTCTTCTCTACGCTGACGATATTGTTCTTCTTGCAAGGTGCCCATCTGATCTTGATAAGCAACTTATACTTCTTAAGGATTTCTACTCTACCATGGGTATGATTGTTAACACTGACAAAACGAAAATTATGATTATCGAATCCAAGAATGACACTTACGCTAATTTTATGTATGACAATAGTAACTTGGAGGAAGTGTCTTCCTACAAGTACCTAGTAATTGATATTCATCACAAGCTCAACTAGAACTATAGCATTGAGAAAAGGATTAATGGGCATGGAAAGCTCATTTTGGTCTTAAAAATAATTGTAAAACGACGTGGGATAGAAAGAAGTTCCTCTTTGAAACTTTAATCACTCTAGTTATCTTATATGGATGTGAGGTTTGGGGTTGTAGCATCTCTAGAGATCCTAGAGAAAGATTGAGCAAATCCAGAGGCGTTTTAGAACGTATAACCTCAAAATTAAAAGCAACACACCCTATCCTATTCTCCTTATAGAAGTGAGTCTTTCCCCTATCGAGAGGCTAGCTATGACTAGGCTTCTGTTGTACAAACACAAACTCAATAACATAGGAGACCATAGACTTCCTAAGCTAGCTTTAAATCCTAGCCAAAACCACCTAAGGCTCAAACGAGGTTGGTATAAAGACATCAAGGCCTGGTTAAACCATTGGGAGATCCACAAGAATGTTGCATTGCAAACATTAATAACATTAAAAATATTGTTACTTCCAAGTTCAAAGAAAAAAATGTGCTGTGAGAAGACTTAGCAACTAAAAGAAAATTAAGATATTATAAGGAGGTCATCAACCCCACCCTAGAAGATCAAAAGTATCTCTCTATTTTAGCTAGCTCAAAGAAGAAAATTAATATAGCCAAGATTAGAACGAACTCTCATGAGCTCCATATTGAAACGGGTAGTTGGGAACTTCCTAAAACACCATGGATGGAAAGGTTATGCTATCTCTGTGAGAATATGAACATTGAGGATGAAAATCACTTCGTCTTAGAGTGTCTGGGGTACAATCACATTAGATTTTAGTTTCAAAATCTGTGTTGCAATACTGGCCTTCCTACCCTTTTACGATGTCAAAATTAGCCTTTTACGATGTCAAAATTACAGTGAACTCGAAAGACTTCTCTCCAAGTTTTTTCAACATAGGAATAAAATATTAAATCAAACTAAATAATTCAAGACCAAAGTTTAGTCTCAGTAGACTTTAACCACCATCATCATCATATATAATTAATATTAAAATATATTTTTTAAAATTAATAATAATAATTATATATTATATTTACAATATTAAATTTTAATTTATATTAATTAAAAAGATTATACTATATATATATATAGATGTTATTATGCATATAAACGTAATAAATAAAATAAAACCAAATGTAAATCTATTTTAAAGAAAACGATGAAATTTCTTCATGTGAAAAGTTTTAAAAAATATTTAAAAAATAAAAATAAAAATATCTTTAAAAGTTTTGTACTTTCAACTAATAAGTATGAACCTTGACGATGAAGAACTATACTAGAAGAACTCAGGCACACTTCAATGGAGCATCAAGGGATGAAATTTGTGCTTGCGGAGTTTATATATACATTGCAAAGGACTTGCAGTGTTATATCTATTGGAACGGTGGACTAGGGACTGCAAAGGACTTGTAGTATTATATCTATTGGAACGGTGGACTAGGGACTAACAACAGAGCTGAGGCCATGGCTCTCCATGGACTTCTCATTTTCTGCACCTTTTTGGATATTGGCCCAATTCATATATATGGTGACTCCAAAGTCATTATAGAGCACGTCATTGGAAAACATTCTATAAAAAATGACAACCTATCTGGATGGATGAACAGGATCGTAGCACTATGGAAACCTTCTCTCTTCCCTATTTCACACATAAAGTGTCTGCAAAACGAAGAGGCTGATGAACTATCAAAAAAAGGTTTGCAATCTTCATGCGGTATGTGGCATCTGAGCATATCTGTTGATTCCACTATATACTATTCACATCCCTTCACAATGTCGGGCATATAATATCGTCAGAACTCTGGTATGCTTCAAGATCTCGATCTAAATTTCTAGCTCATGGCAACTTTTTTGTTATCTGGTTATAATTCTGACTGAGCACCACTAAACATATATGACAAATCTACAGAAATAAGTATATACGGGAGGTATTTAATTTTTTTTATGTTGCTATCTTTTTGGCAATACACCTATTGGACATAATGTACACTCAATCCACTAAATGTATAGTTTTATCCTTCTGATATAATAATATATATACAACATTTTTCTCCTGAAAAAGAAGAACTATACAAAAGAAAAACTATACTAGAAAGTTCCAATTTCAATGTGGTTTTTTCTAAAATTTTCCAATTATTCATAATAAGTAGGAATTTAAAATAAATATAAATTAATATATAAATTTAAAATAAATATAAATTAATTATAATAATAATATAAACTATGCTTAATTAATTATTTGTGGAAAAAGAAATTACAACATTGAAAATAAATTTTTACTCCTGTTTTTGAAATAAATCAAGAATGTTGTATTTCAGAAGTTGGAATTAATATTTTTATTTAATAAATCAAAATTGTTACCATAAAATTTAAAATTCAGATTGTGTGATGACTTTTTAAACATTATCGACCTCGATATTCTAAAAAGTTAGATTTGGTTGAAAAAGCGCAAAGTAAAATTATATAGCAGACACTTGAAACACGTACGATTTCGAGTCCAAGATTTTCCGGAAAAAATGAAGAAAATATTCCCGCATTTTATTATTTATTATTTATATGGAGGTTTACATTTATGGTAGTTGAGTTTCAAACCGGTGTACGCGTGTTGACAAATTCTGATTTACATTGCGGACCCCAATTCAAAGGTGTCGTGTCCCGAAGAAGTGCCTATCACTTGGTGACATATATTCTTTCTAGGATTTTCCTAAACTCATTTTAAATTTTCTAAATCTATTCCAAAAATCATGGATTTTGTTATTTTTATTGAGATAATAGCTTGAATTTAGTTAATTGAGTATATCTTAGGTGCTTGGGAGTGTTTAATGATAACTTCTCCACATAGATTCAAGTTTTATCCATATAACTATGTATGGTTATCTTGATAAAAAAAAACAAACATTATGGATAAATGATGGATTTTGCTATTTTCATTGACATTATGAATAAATCATGGATTTTGTTATTTTCATTGAGACAATGTATTTAACTTATAAATTTATTTGCATTATTATAATTATGAAATATGAAAAAAAAAATTACAAATTTATATTTATGTGGTGTAAATTTGTTACATTAACAATATAAAGAATTAAAATAATTATGTGCTAATGATTAATTTATCAAATCTTGTGTATATCTTATTCATTAAATGATAAGAAACTAGTTTTTATTTTTGTTGTCTAACTTGTTGTATATCAAGCAATCCCCAATGTGAGTGACTCTTGTGTAATCTATGAGAGGGACGATGAATGTGACTTGGATTCATGCCAACCACCCTCTCCACATGTCACTAACTCTACGACATATTAATTATCAACATTGTTCAAGATGCCACCCACAGTGCACTATGGCCTACATTAACCACGCTTGTGTTGGAAACTCCAAAGACTTTCTTGTGGATGTTATTACTTGGTCTACAGACATGGTTTCCATTCTTGTTTTGGCACTATCCACCATGTTGTTCCCCCCTCTCACTATGCCTCTCAGCCGTGACACGCCTTCTCGAGCCCTCTTGCATGGTTGCCTCCCCCTAGCATCTTTCTTGCCTTCACTCGTTCTAATAGGAGCAAAAGGTTTCCCATCAGATTCTTCGAAGTCCTCCCTCTCATGGCAAGATAACCTCTCCTTCTTTGGCTCTCACCTCTCACACCCTCCGACTCTTAAGTGTTCTCAACTCGATTCACTTCATCCTCCCTCTAATTGTTATGACCAGGTAGCACACCCGTTGATGCAAAGGAGTTGGTGGTCATGGTGATGTGGGAGGATCTTGTGCTTGATAGCATGTTAAAGCCTCATCCTGCAACTATCAAACTCATACCTTCTTAAATTAAATCCAAAACCCATGCAATTGAAGAGGAGGTGTGTCAAGAACAAGAATGTTAGAGTCAAAGATTATGGATGTGGTTGTAGCCTGAATTTCTAACAAGAAATATTAGCGACCACCAAAATCATTATCTTAACACTATTATTCTTTATTGGCCCATGTTAAGTTACTTCTTGGGAAGGTTATTGTTGACAAGAGGGAAGCACAGGATAATCTCTTGCACAAGTTGGAGGAGTTGAAGCTGCTAATTATGGATGTGGATGGCTTTCTAGCATGACTAGAGATGGAATGACCTCCCGGTTCCATGATGCCACCTACAAGGGCATTCTCCAACCCATCAATTTGGACACCTCCTTGTCTTCTTGATGCTCAGGTTTTTCAACATTACTATTATGTTTTTTTTTTTGTTTAATTTTTTTGTCCATCTATTGTTTTCTCCCCCCTACCCAAGCACGTAGTGCAGGGGCCCTTGGCGCCAAGGGCCCCTAGGTTGCATGTTTGTCCAGGGGTGCATCTTTATGCGCCCAGGGTCCCTAAGTCGCATGCTTGGGCAGGGGTGCCTCCCTAGACGCCTAGGGCCCCTAGCTCTACCAGTTTTTGTTTTCCCATTGAGATAAGTCCCACAGCGTTTTGACGCCAGCTCTATCCATCCAGTCTTTTAACAGTATCAGATAACGATCATCAACAATGGGGTCGTTTCCCATAATGTGGTCCTTCCAGATGTTAATACGCTTCCCACTTCCAGGGATCCAGTGCATGTGTTGTTTGATTAAGGCAGAGGCTCTGTCACACAGCTTGTGAATCATAGTTCCAGAGGTGGTGATAGGATTGCCTAGGCAGCGGGCTCTCTGCCCACGGAAGTACTTTTTCCATAACACAAGCTGAGCCCAACCCGGATTTGGAGCGATTATCCTCCATAACAGCTTTGCGCCCAAAGCAATATTTTGCTTGTAGATATTCTTGAATTGCAGTCCCCCTTCCATTCTGGGCAAGGAGATTGTGTCCCAACTTACTAATGGAATTCTCTTCTCATTAGCTTTCACACCTTTCCAAAAAAAAAATCTAATATACTCCTCAATTTTCCTTGTGATACCAAGAGGAGCCATCATCACTGTAACCTGATAGATGGGAAGGCTATTTAGAACAGCTTTTATTAGCACTGTCTTACCTGCTAGGTTGAGCCAGTTGTATCCCCAGGAACAAATTTTAGACTTGATTTTTTCCAGCAGAGGCAACCAGTCTTTACTGAGGGCTTCTTTTTGGAAGACAGGGAGACCCAGATATTTGAAGGATGACCAAGCAGAGGAGGCTGCAAAACCAAAGCAGTTAGAAATGGCTTGAATCATTCTGGTCTTTATATTCCAGCAGAAAATGTGACATTTGCCTTTATTGAGGTTACTTCCTGAGTCTTCACAATAGACATCCAACACTTCTTTGAATTTTTTAGCCAAAGGAAGGGAGGCAGCGCCCAGGAGAAGAGTGTCATCCGTGAACAGTGCATGGTTTATGCTTTTGACGCCTCTTACGATGCTTATTCCCATTATTTCTTGATCTGCCTGCTTTTTATTCAAAAAGAAACTTAGGACAGAGGCTTGGAGGATGAAGAGCAAGGGTGATAGAGGGAACCCTTGCCTCAGCCCTCTAGAGGCTTTGAAAAAGTCTGTGGCCCTCCCGTTCACCAAAGGGGCGATCCAAGGCTCACTGATACATGCCTTGATCCAGGTGATGAATTTGGGGCCAAACCCAAATTTGTGCAAGACATCCAGCAGAAATCTGTGCCTTACCCTATCAAAGGCGCTTTCTAGGTCCAGTTTGACAACCATACCTTTCTGTTTCCGGGTTAAGCTTGAGTGGATCGCCTCTTGGACCAAGATAAAGTTGTCCACTATTTCTCTTCCCTGAATGAAAGCTTCCTGATTCTCTGGAATAATGGAAGGAAGAATAGTTTTCAACCTGTTGGCAATCACTTTTGTTATCAGTTTGTAACCTATGTTACAAAGGGAGATAGGGCGAAATCTGGAGAAGGTGTTGGCTCCTTTTTCCTTAGGTATAAGGGCTAAGAAAGCCGAGTTGATACTTCCTCCTATTTTCTGACAAGCTTGAGATTTTCGAACCATTCTACCTAAATCTTTTTCCACAATCTGCCAGCAAGTCTGCAAGAATCTGCCAGTGAAGCCATTTGGGCCCGGAGCCTTGTCAGGCTCCATGGCGAATAGAGCGGATTTAATTTCATCATTAGTGACTTCTGCTTCCAAGAATTGGTTCTTTCTGGCCGAGATCAGAGTGGGTACCTCATTTACTAAGGATGAGGTCTGCCTCTGGCCCTCTTTTTCACTATATAGACTTTTGAAATGAAGGAAGGCAACATTTTTTATGCTTTGGATATCTCTGTGGGTGTTGTTCTCTTCCTTGATTTCAGAAATGGAGTTGAAATTTTTTCGAGCTTGGGATTGCTTGTGAAAGAAAGCAGAGTTCCTATCTCCTGCCTTGAGCCAAAGCCTACGAGATTTGACCCTCCAATACTCTTCCTCGGCCAAGCTTTCTTTTAGTAGCTTTTGCTGAAGCTCAGCCTCCTTATCAAGGACTTCTTTTGTGATGACTTCATTTTCCGCGTTCAAATGGTGGTTCTCGAGGCTTTCTTGAATCTTTTTCCTTTCCACTGCTGGATTGGGAAGGGATTTAGCCCAAGTTTTCAATGCAGCTTTCACTCTCCTAAGCTTTTCTTCCCAAATGAAGAAGGCAGAGCCGTTGACAGGCTGCTTCCATGTGTTTTTTACTAGATGCATAAAGGTCTGCTCCTTGACCCAAAGGGGACTGAATTTAAAAGGGATAGGGCCTTGATCCATATGGGCCACGAGATCAAGTTTGATGGGTCTGTGATTAGATACGCTACAAGGGAGAATATGCATTCTAGATTCTAAACCAAGAAGAAGGAAAGAACTTTGAACAAGAAATCTATCTAACCTTGCAGCAATGTGACCTGGGCCAAGCCTTCTGTTGGAACAGGTGTATTTGCCCGATGAGGGTTTGATGTCGATCATATCCCAATCTTGAAGAAGATCCTCCACCCATTCGCGCGCCGGGTCCCTTACTATGCTTCCTCCGCGTTTTTTCAGCTAAGGATAAGGTGAGATTTAGATCCTCGGCAATTATGATGTTTACCAGATCTTCAGAATCTGCCAATCCTTTAATGGATTCCCAGCAAATCTTTTTCTCTCCAGCGTTAACTGGAGCATACACATTAATAAGGCAGAGGGTCTCATCTGAGTCCACATGTTTCAACTTTGTGAACAGCCAGTGAGAGTTGGCGACCTCTAGAACCTTTGAGAATTTGTTTGTGTTCCATAGAGTGCTCAGGCCTCCTGAGGCACCCCGGGCTAAGACTGCTTGTCCTTCACTTCTTTTCCACAAATTTTTGCCTATGTGGAGGAAGGCCTTGTCCTCCATTTTAGTTTCCTGGATGAGGAGTATGTCAGGAGAATAAGATCTTATCAGACTTTTGATGGCTTCTTCTTTTACTTTTCTCCCCATACCCCTACAGTTCCAGGAGACAATCTTCATCACTTGCTTTTGGAGTGGGGAGCTCCTTTGGAGCTCTGGATCTGATTTCTAGTCATCTTCGGTGTTTTAGCCAAAAGTTTCTCGAGGGTAGGCTGACTTCCTTGCACTTTGTCTTTGTATGTCTCCTGCTCTCTCTTTTCTCGGGCAGATTTTCGGCCTCTCATTGATCGTTTGGTCGAAGATTGTGAACCTACTATTTCTCCTTCTTCTTTTGAATCCTCCGAGCTTTGCACTTCCTCAGCCTGTTCTGAAGGTATCTCTTCTGTTCTGACTGCATTGCTTTCAACTTGCTTTGGCTCTGTCGAGGGCTCATTATGAGGTGGTCCTTCATTCTGTATCTCTACTCCTTGAGAATCCTCTGTTGCTGAACTTGATTGAATAAATTTATTTCCTTGTTCTTCCAAGTGAGGGGGTTGGAGCCCAGAGCCAGTCTGTGGGACTTTGGCATTATTATTGCCAGATCTTGGTGCTTTGTTTTTGGATCTTTTAACCTGAGTCCATCCTTCCTCCTTACCTTTCTCTGCTTCACTGTTTTTCGGACAGCCTCTAGCAAAATGGCCATAGACATGGCATTTCCTGCACTTAAACGGGAGCTGCTCATAATCCATTTTTTGAACATGCGACCAGCTTCCCACCCTAATCTTTATTGCCTCAGGCAGACCGACCTCCAGGTCAACTTCAACACAGATTCTAGCGCAATCGAATTGATCTTCGTTGTTGGCGCGGTCGATGAATTTACCTAAGGTATTACCAATGTGCATGAGGGATTCTCAGTTCCAGCAGTGCATTGGCAGATTGGGCAAACGAACCCACACAGGGACGGCTGAGGGGACGTCAACTGCTGGATCGAAATCAGGCATCCACTTGTTAAGATATAGCCCTTGAGGGCCCATGAAATAGGGGCCATTGCGAAATATTAGCTCCTTATCTTCTTTTTCAACAAATTCAAACAGGAAGAAACCCTTCCCCAGAAAATACGAAGTAACTCTACTTTTAATGGGCGGCGCCCAGTTCCTTGCGACCCAGCTCTCTATAGTTTTGGGGGAGTGCTAGAGCCCAGTGAACTGCCCAACCAAAGCACGCTTAGCAAGAGAGAGGGTGACTTGGATCGGCTTCTCGGGAGGAAGCGAGATCTCAGGGATGTCATCCAAGCGTTTTACAAATTTCGCAGCCTCGGACGTTTTCATTTTAGGAAGAGAGCTCAATAGATTAAAAAAAGCCTCGGCTTCAGAGATGGGGCAAAAGAGGCTCCATTGGGGCAACTTTAGCTTGATCCAATCGAGCTTACCCAAGAACAATGGGCATAACCCCCAGATCAGCTCAGAACAGTGCGATCAGGGAAGCAGAGTCCGGATCGCCGATGGGGCAGGTGCAGCATCGCGTGGATAAGCACACCTTAACGGTCTCAGGGCCAAGGCGGCGGCTTCAGGCGCAGGGACAATCGCTAGGCGCTCCCGCAGCAGATTGGCCAAGGAATTAGAAACCCCTAAAATTGTTTACATAAAAACATAATATTACTTTTAAGAGTACAATATATTCCATTAATTATACATAATTGAAGGGGAACAAATTATAGTTAAAACATTTCAATTGTCTAATGTCCTACTTAATCTTATCCTGCAAATTTTATTTACCTGAAAATATTGACTTATAATTATCAAGAAATATTGGTATATACTTACATTTGTGAAACTGTAATTTTTATTTACTGATATAAATTTTATTATTGTTATTATTCAATTCCCAACTTGTCTTCTCAAATTTAATTTTGGATAGGAGATGGTCTCCTTCCATTTATTCCAATTTAAATATCCATATCCCAATGTGTCATTTCAAAATCTACTTGGGAGAAGATATGGTCTTCTTCAATTAATTTCCAAATAAAATATTCATATCTTATCCCCAAAATGTCTTCTCAAATCTACTTGGGAGAAGATATGGTAAAAAAAGTCAAGGATACTAAATGAAAGGATGAGGGGGTAGTCATGACATTAATAATAGGTGGTTGAGGTGGATGGGAGGAAGAGGCATAAAAGGGGAAGGATGTTGAGATGAGAAGGGGGATCCTTGGTCTTCGTTTTGGTTTGGTTCAATTTTGGAGGATTTTGTTTTGGAGGAGGGATGTGGAGAAAGAAGAGGGAGATCAAACTTGGATCTGGAGAGTGTTGGTTAAACACGGGCATACTACATCTTGTTGGACTTGGGCTCGAAGGGCTAGGGAACCTGTGGATGTTCCGTGGGCTAGGGAACCTCCACAGGTTCACTGGGCTAGGAAATACTTCCTAGTTGGTTGGGAAGCAAATCCAGTCTGGTAGTCAAGAGAAGCAACCCAACAGAGTTAGGAGTTCGGGAGCATCTCAATTAAGCTATTGGAACATGTATTCCTCTGTTTATTGATTACTTATGTAAATGGTTGCAATGAAATTCTTACTTATTTGATTTGTGGTAAATAAATTTTAATAGTATGTTATCATCAAATAAATGTTTAGATATAAATAAGTTATTTCTCATCTTATTGTGTTTAAAATTAGAGAAATTTAGTTTTAGTTATATGACCTTAGGAAGGAGCCTCACACGTGGTATCAAAGCCTAGGTTTAAAATATGGACCTTGAAGCCTACCTACAAAAAAAAAATATTGCAAACAAATTTAATTATATTAGAAACCAAAATAAATTGGATTATTAAATTATTAAATGACATTGACCATAAATTTAAATGAAAAAAAATAAAAAAAATAAAAAAACTATTTTGCAAAAGAAAACAAAATATCCAAAAAAATTCCACAGCGTGTGCTTAATATGGAATATCAGGCTTTACACTTCGAGAGTTGACACCCGTCAGATTAATCCAATGGTAAAGTAAATTTTCGATTATTTTCTTCAAAGCAATAATCCACACTCCGACTTTTAGTATTCCAACGATGATGCCGAGCATCTTGCTTGAAATCTGAGTACCTCTGTGTTACACCACAATGAACAAATATTCATTGAGATCCATTGTAGCAACAATTTTTATGGCTATTGTTGTTTGAGGTGAAATGGAGGACGACGGACTGAAGAAACGGAGCAACTTAACCATGACAATTTTGTGTGGCTCTTCCTCCCTCCATTCTTCCAATCCTCTAGTATTCCCAAATCTTTCGAACCATATTTCGGCGAAGATCTTGTGCAGGCTGCCTCGCTATGGCCACGTCGTTGCTTCTTGTGTGTGTTGTTCTTGGAGAGATGCCCTCCTTTTCTCTTTAGTAACCTGTGACCAAAAAGAAGAAGAATGGCTTTACATTTTTGTGTTCGACAAGACTTGGGCAATGCAATGATGCATCTAGAAGGATGATTACAGATGACTCTTGTTTGATCTAGAGAGCACCCGCAACAAAACTCTAATCCCCCCGCCTCTCCTCCGTCGTTTCTCAGTGGGGGAATATGGAGTCTAGGTAATTTCTCTCCACAACAATCTCTTCGTGCAAGGCCTTGGATTCTTCGATGAGGGAAACTATTCTCTCTATTATAACGATTGCACTAGAGATTGGAGCGCGCTGCCTCATATGGACACCAATCGGTGTTTCTTCCCCTTCCTCTGCCTCTGCTCTTGCTCCCACTCTCGCCCCTGCACCTGCACCTCCATCTGATGCCCAGGGCCCCAGAAGAATCATCGTGACCCCTTGTGCCAAGAAGCTCGCAAAGCAATACAAGATCGATCTGGCAAACGTGATAGGCACCGAGCCCAATAGTCATATTACCCCTACTGACATTGAGGCTTTAGCAGGCATGATTCCTTCGCCCCCTTCTCTTCTTGTATCTGCTCCACCCCTCCTTTTGCGTAAATGTCATGGGAGTCTTCGACCCTAATACTACTCTCTCCGCCCTCTGAGGATTCTAAGTCTCTTGATTTCCTAATCACACAGTAGAAGGCAAAATTTGGCTTTGAACATGACAACGACAATGGGCCATAACTTGTTGTTTTAGAATCCTCCATCCCCATACATTCAAGGATTAGAAATACTCTAGCTTGTCACAGGCCTGGCTTTAGGATTCACATAATGCAAGAATATTATGCATCTCAAATACTCAAAATTCAATAAAGGGTCTCCATCAGTCCAGGTTTCTAGCAAAACAGGAATGCTTATTCTGTATGCACCAGCCTTCTTAATCACTTCCTTCTTTTTGTTTTGTAAATTAGACTAGCCGAATGCTAGCATTTTACTTTACGAGTCAGGGCTTCTGCACCTTTCGATTACTCGGAAGTTACACACACAGGCTGCAATTCGGCTCCTTGTCTTGACAGTTGCAATAGCCCTTCATTTTTTCAAGAGGGTCGTTGAGGTGTTGTTTGTTCATTGGTATTTTGGAGGAATGACCATCGATTCCATCATTTTGATTTCCTTCATATACAATTTTTTCACTACCTGCCTCATTTATGTTATGCAAATATCTGAGAGCCTGCCATCGCCATCCATGAACTTGATGCCTCTGGCCCTTTTCATTTTTATTGTTGGCATGAGTGGGAATCTGTACCATCACTATTTGTTGTCAAGGCTTCGGAAGGATGGTGCAAAAGGGTATCACATCCCACATGGGTTGTTTGAATTTGTGGTTTGTCCACATTACCCTTTTCGAGATTATTGATTTTTTTGGGCTTGTCGTCATCTCCCAAACTGCTTTTGGTTTCTTCACAGCTATTATAGTGTCTTTGTATCTGTTGGGACGAAGCTTATCAACCAAAGCATGGTATGTGAAGAAGTTTGAGGGTTTCACCTCCAATAGAAAGGCTTTGATACCTTTCCTATTGTGAGAGTTATAATTATTTCATCTATGTGTGTTCCATCTGTTTCTATTTGTGGACATTGTCATTGGATTATGGCTCACTCTTTCAATGGAACCTTTACAAATACATTTAATTCATTTCCTATTATGAGAGCCATAATATGCTCCATCTGTTTCTATTTCTTGACATTGTTATTATTGTGCATCAAAGAACTAGAGCGCTCATCAATTGGGCATTGTTTTACTTAATTTCTGAATGAAAAACTTTACAACTATTCTCCCACTGTTGGTGGGTCATGAAGCAACCTAGGTAAGAGGTTAGTGCAATCTTGATGCAAAAGTTGTTTATGCACATAGACAGAATGATGCAACACATAGTTTCTGCGCAGAGAAAGAAAGCACACTATAGCTAATGTTGAATCATTCCAAGCATGCCAAAGATGACACTAACAAGAAGCACGATGGCAAAGAACGAAAGTCATGGTAAGAAGGAAGATAAAGAAAATAACCCTAAGAGAATATAAGAATTTGAATAGTTAGATAAGGAGTTAAAGAGTTGAAGAGGAAGCTAATAGTCAGCTAGAATAACAAACAAGAGTATAGGTAGGCATTAGAAGTAACGTTTTTTAGTGGAGTCACAAATCGTAGAGTTGAATATAGATTCAGCCCAGTTTGAAATAGGAAGCATAGAACCGATAGATAATGCATTTTTTCTATAATATATGTGCTCTGAACTTGTAACGTGTGAATAAGCTATTTCCCTCTGAATGTTACCTGGTTTTGTGATTGAATGCATGTTTTAATTGTATTAGAAACTTCTCTATATGACCTTTAGAATTGTAGGGTGTTGTGTAATAGAGGTAAGAGAGTTGGGAACTTGGGACATGTTCCTCATTGACCTCCCATACCATGGTGAATGGTGAGAATATGTGTGTCTAATAACACATATTCGCATTTGAGCCTAAGCATCACTGACCTAAAATCAAAATGAAACCAAGATGTCCTCCTTATTTACGTTCAACTAGTGAGACAAATGGTTGCACAAAGTGATTGTTTTTCAAGGAGAATTGTTAATGTTGCAAGTAGCCTTTGATGTAGACACGATCTAAGTAAGGTATGGCAAGTAGATTATCACTCTTATCTGAATCAATGCCCTTTTTATAATAAGACAAGTTGTTGACTGACAATAAAGAGTGTTTGGTTAAAACTATTGATGTTCATTTCTCTGAGAAGTTCGCTTGCCAACTAGGGATGATAGGTGGAGATATGCATTTGGATATTGAATCATATTGAGTGCATATTAAACCCTTATGAGGATTAGGATTGGTGATCACTTTATTATCTAGGATCTCTTGATCTTGTCCAATTGTCTATGAGACAACTTGCTTAGTACGATTAGCATCTTTCTATATAGTTTTTAAAATAAGGGTGGTATACTTAAGTTGATATGTATTTTTCTCATTGTGAAATTGGAAGGTGTTTTGGTATGCACCATAATTATCTCTACAATCATGCTACTTGGTTGGCCAAGTAAGAGGCCACTAGAGTTTATAGGAATCACGTCACATTTTCACAATCTATAATGTCGTAAAATATTCCATGGAAAAATAGTTACATTGCAAACTATATCTACCCTGGTTGGTTGGTCCATTCATCCTCAACCATCCAAGGTTATCTTAACATACCTGGCTAATTTCCTTGGCTAGCAGGACACCCACTCTTAGAGTATTTTCTTTATAAATGTTGTAGCTATGTCCAGAGCTTCTAACAGCTACCCTCAGAATTTATATGCAAAAACTAAATGTGGAATATTTAGGCATATACATAAATTTGATGCATATGCGGTTCCTGTGATGTACAACTCAATTGGTTTAGCCATATCATTTCGTATGCAACAGAGTCTGCATAATAGCAGAGACATTTATACAACATAAATCCATTTACTCAAGAAAAATACCCAAGTTCCCTGCAAAAGTAGCATGATAATGATTTTCTTTTAGTTATACCAATAATTAGTGTCTTACTTAGGGACAATTGATTTTCCTGTGTTACATATGTGTTTAGCTAGAGAAAAGAAGACGTACTTTTCTTGTCTTTTCCCTCGTTTTTTCTACTTTCTACTATTCCCCTTCTTATGGGATTTTGTTGTGAGGCTCATCATACCTGGCTTTCAGTATAGGCCACGACCTTTCCTAAAGCTCTAGGTGGTTTAGCCGTGTGGAGTATTGTATGCTATTTTCCTTGTGATGTTATTTTCTTCCATGGCTATTCCCAAAGGATTGAGGACCGTTTAAAAATTCATCAAATGCATATCACTTGCTCATCAAATATTCCAATGGCATTGAATGATGTGTCACTAGGAGGTGATATTTTCAGTTCGGTATTTTCAATGAGAATCTCTTCCATAATACCTCCAACTCCTATCCTCATGATTGGAAGCATTCCTCTTCTATAACTATTTTTGCATATTTGTCAAAATGTGGAGTGTCAGGGTTATGGTTCTATTCTGTTCTTCCTTAGCTTTTATAGCTTCTCAATAAGCCAGCCTACAAAGCCACCAACTATACAT
This sequence comes from Pinus taeda, assembly GCA_000404065.3. Taxonomy (NCBI): domain Eukaryota; kingdom Viridiplantae; phylum Streptophyta; class Pinopsida; order Pinales; family Pinaceae; genus Pinus; species Pinus taeda. Next base: position 300,820 of record APFE030846746.1, read on the forward strand.
TTCTTGCCAATAACATTAGCATCCAAATTCCCCAAGACCTCTATTCATCACACTATCATGCATGGATAAAGAAATGGTGCAACAATTTGAATGGTTTAATATTGAAATTTAAAGGCAACACATATCAAGGCCCAATCTAGGATTAAAAAAAACAAAAAAAAACAAGTTGGGCGCCTGGGCAGTGATATGACCATATATTCTATTTAGAATACAAAAAGTGTAAGCATAAAGTGATAGAGCACAGAAACAGGTAATAAAATACTTGAAAGACGAACGATGCAAAAGATTCGTTAAATACAAATTTAGGATGACCTGAACTCCATACTGCTCAGAGAGGCTGAAAGAAGTGTCAAACATAAAAGACATTGTAACACAGGGTTTTAGTATTCACAGAATACCTCAGCAAATAGAAAACAAAAGAGAGAGGTCAGATGGAATGTAGCAAAGGAGAAATGAAAGATACACATCTCAAAAGACCATACATAGGTAGCGGTTGAATTTATTCTTATCATCTCCAGCGAATTTTTTATAAATTTGGTCAAAGACTCTATTTTCCTTTAAATCTCTTGTAAATACTTTATTATGAGTGATAAGATATTAATAAATCATGCTTTCAACATTGTTGTGCTTGGATCTAACTTCCTCAAAAACACTTTGATTCTGGAATTCAAAAAAAAATTGCTTCAAGTGTGGCTTCATTTGGAACCTCTCTACATCATTCACATTTCTTCAGTACCTAATCTAACTATAGTAGTACAAGTCTTTATCTGCATACGGGTACGACTCGTCAAAGTTACCTTCTAGCCTATTTACAACTCGCAATGGTTGAACCCTGGAGTCAGTCGGAAATTACATTTTTTTGGCATTCCATTAGACTTGCCATTATTTAGTCGGTGCTTATTTGGGTTTCATACCAATGCATGCATTATTACTTCGAGAGGCGTTTATGAATTCCTTGAATCCCATGGTTTCTTTATGCCTATATTTATATTTTTTACTCTCTTTCGATCACTCTAGGCATGAGATTTTGCTTTCTACTAGGGCACCAAACCATAACCCAGTGTCCAGTGTGATGTTGTTCACACAATATTTGAGCCCTGCAATAATGGTCCTATTTCAAAAAAACCATGAATAAAATCATGATCCAGAGAATTAACAAAGAAGCATTTAAATACACATAAGGAAAGAATATTCATGTAGATGTCACATTTGGTCATAAATTTTTTATTTTATTTAACTAGTATAACACATTACCTATATTTGAAATTGTTAGGGGAACTTGAGTTTGACATTATCGATACCTTTGTTGGGAGAGTATCACGAAGACTGTTACAAGTGCTTAAGCCCTCTCCTACATAGGAAATAGAGCTTAAATACTATTACTAAATAAGGATGAGAAGCATTACAACAAATAAAGAGAAACAAAACTCACTTCGCAAAAAATCTACAGTCATATGGAAATCTACATGCTAACTTTTGTAGAGGGAAGAAATGGGTACATACTTTAGGTGGAGAGAATAGAAAGCGACAAATTAGAAAATGCTCAGAATGTTAAAGAACATTAGTTAAAGATGGACTGGAGATATTATCATAGAAGGCAAGATAAGAAGTAAACAAAAATGTAAAAGATACAAGTATAGTAACAGCACTAGAACAAAGATAAGAAATTTTAGGAAAATTTAGGCACATATCCTTTTTAAAATGCATATCATTTACTGAAATTTACGAATTATTTATTAGTTCTCTTCATTCTTTTCTCCGAGTTTTCCTTACACCTACACGTTGTTTCCCTTCTTGAAAACATACTTCCAACCTTGTTTTTTTTATCTCCTCCCTTTCTCTAAACTCTGCTTGCATATTGATGTGTCCACATTATCCCTGTCTTATGCCTTTTCAGGTTTACAACCAATCTTTAGTTTTAGCAAGGGTAGAGTAAGAGATCAACAACCTTATGTTCTTAATAATGTAGCAGTTTAGAGAAGGATGGGTGTCCACAGGCTCGACGTTTATCAAGTGCAGACTATAGGCCTAGTAGCCACCAAAAAGAAATAATAATTCAGGTGACAAACACAAAAAAAGGGAGATTTGACATTCTTCAAAACCATTCATTTAGTCATTTCTCACAATACCTACATATAACAAAATCCAACCATTTCACCTTTATTGAAAGTGGCCTAGGAATAATGTGCTTGATTCAACTAACTCAGGTAGTGTTGATCTTAAGTTTTATTGACAAGGAAACTTCTCAAACCGAGTGATGACTTTATTGTAGATTTCAAACGTGATTCTGTTACACAACATGATGTTTGAATTGAAAAATAATCCCAAAATTCTAATGACAACCAAGAAATTATATTGTCCATATTCGATCAATTAGGTGCTTGTGAATGTTTTATTGCAGTGAGAGAAAATCAAATCTTTAACATATTCTCTTACATGATCATTCAACAGAACACCTTGAAACCATAATACACCAAATAATTTGGCAAGTGAAAACTATTCCATAATTATAACTATGTTGCAAATACTTGATAAACAATATGCCATGGAGAGTGTCAAAATCAATGCATTCAAAGGAAATTATGTTCATTCAATGGTCCCACTTGTGATATATATATATATATATTATATATATATATAGACACACACACACCAGCATTAACTACTAAACTATTTTCAGGCCTTGCATTATGATTGGTGCAGAAAATTTGGCATATGTCCATGTTGATTTTTGTGTAGCGTCACGAGGTATTCCTGCATGCCAAAAGGCCCTCCTAATTTGGCCAAGGAGGATTATGAGAATTAAAATTAAAATTATTAGTTTTGGCTTCATGTAGGTCCCAAAGTGTCAAGCCATCCCCACCAATGAATGGGTGTGACACTTGGTCAAAATCCACCCCATTTTACTAGTATAAATACACAAGTGACTCCTCCACCTTGAGCAATTCAGGTCACACACGTTCTCTCTCTTCTATTCTTCTCCACATGTGCGAAGTCATGACGTAAATACGAAGTTTGACTGAGTTATGTACGCTGCCATTGTTGGAAATTTAGTTACAAGGATGAAAATTTTGATTCATGATAATTACTTGTCATTGATATATATATGTCTCCTTATAACCTTTACTTCATTAGGTTATGTCTTCAAACAATTATACATTAAAAAACATAAAGAAAAGTAGAGATCATAATGCACAAGAACCAAGAGACACTAGAAGTTAGGCCAAAGGCTAGGGCAAAGCCTGTCGAAATATGTAACTAGGTTCGGTAATGACATATGTAATCATGATTTTACGTATTTGATGTAATAAGAAAAAATAAATTTATTGTTGTTGTTCTTAAGCCGTGTGTTTCATGCTCAAGGAAATCTATTTTAGGTTTGGCTACCATTGTGATTTCCTAGGACTTGTCATTGAGTCTACAAGTCAAGAAAGTCATTTTCATGTTTGAATGACCCATTTGGGATATTACATATTGTAAGAAGTTTTGGTCAAGGGTCTAGGTCTTGGAATTCGTCAATTGAAGATTCTCGAAGAAGAACAAGAATTCTCGTGGGTTTTCCTCTTAGACTGGAGAGGTTTTGGCCCTAGATGATCACCTATATCTTGTGTCCCTTGTCTTATTGTTCTTTATTGTTTGGTAGTTGTTTGATGAAGAGACAATAATAATATTAATAGAAAGAAGAAGCTAAGTAAGTGAAGTAAAAATACATCACAAATAGCTATAAAAGTAAGAGAAATCACCTAATGTTACTGCATTTCAAACTCAGTTTGGGCACTACAAGTTCGTAGTTGTTCCATTTGGTTTGACCAATGCACTAGCAGTATTCATGAGCCTCATGAATGGTGTGTTCAGGAAGTATTTGGACCGTAGGGTTCGACAGCTCAGACGTCGCATGGTGGACCAGGTTAAGGTCCAGTGGGACAAGTATAGCCCAGGAACTTGCTACCTGGGAGGATGCAGAGACTATACGTCATGACTACCCCTCACTTTTTTGAGCATTTGTGATGCCCATTCTGACTTAGATAACTACCTATGCTAAGGCTCTATTTGTAGTTCCATGATATTTATTTACGAACGCTATGTAATATTGATGCATTTAGTTGGACAGGTGAAACTACTTATATAAATCATTAGATGGATTAGGTGTTGATGATTGAAATGTTTGATGTATGACCTAATGTATGACTTACTTGGTTATGATTTATCTAGTGCATGACTTATCAGAGTTATTGTTATTTCATGTATGGCTTAAGTGGATATGATTTATCTAATGAATGACTTAGTGGAATTATGATTTATCTAATGTAAGATTTATTTCTAGTATGAACTACAAAATTGACACGTGGATACTAGACTTAATAATATGATGTTTAAGATCACGTATCTATATCTATTTTGTTGTTATATATATGCATGAATGAGAACTAACCTACATATTGGAAATAACTATGTGATAACCAAGATCTACTCTTCTATTGGGGAAGGTCGAGACATCCAATGAGGAATGGTATGATGTACATTTTCCTATTTCATTTGGTATCTACTTAATGTTCTCTCTTATTACATGGGTAAAATGTAAATGATAGGTGGCAAGACTACATGACTTGATTATTCGATGACAAGTATCCAACCAACGTTGTAGTGTGGTCCATATTAGGGTGTGGTCCCTAGTTGTAAGGAGGGGTGCATGTATTTCCCACCATGTAACCTCCAAACTTGGAATCATGGGAGGGAAGTGATGGACACACTCCCATAGACATGTGATGACGATTGCCAGTTGCCTGCTAGGGAAGTTAGGTCGATATAGTTGATGATTCCGCATAGTTGATGATTCCACCATATTGGTATTGGTTTTATCGGTGGTTAGATTGGTATAACTGATGCCATAGTATATAACAACAGAGGATGGATAGGGTGGGAACGGAAGTAGGCTAGGAAGGATAGGAGGATATAGATTAGTTGGAGACTCTTGATGGGAAGTGGTATCATTGATATACTTATTAAATGTTACTACTATAACTTTCTCTCTATTTTGTTATGCCTTATTGTCAAACTATTTTCGAATTCCTTGTATCTTTTTCACTCTAACTTCGCGATGAAGTTTTCTGAAGGAGGGGTGTATGTAATGCCCTACTTAATCTTATCATGCAAATTTTATTTACCTGAAAATATTGACTTATAATTATCAAGAAATATTGGTATATACTTACATTTGTGAAACTGTAATTTTTATTTACTAATATAAATTTTATTATTGTTATTATTCAATTCCCAACTTGTCTTCTCAAATTTAATTTTGGATAGGATATGGTCTCCTTCCATTTATTTCAATTTAAATATTCATATCCCAAGGTGTCATCTCAAAATCTACTTGGGAGAAGATATGGTCTTCTCCAATTAATTTCCAAATTAAATATCCATATCTTATCCCCAAAATGTCTTCTCAAGTCTACTTGGGAGAAGATATGGTAAGAAAAGTTAAGGATACTAAATGAAAGGATGAGGGGGTAGTCATGACATTAATGATAGGTGGTTGAGGTGGATGAGAGGAAGAGGCATAAAAGGGTAAGGATGATGAGAGGAGAAGGGGGATCCTTGGTCTTGGTTTTGGTTTGGTTCAATTTTGGAGGATATTGTTTTGGAGGAGGGATGTGGAGAAAGAGGAGGAAGATCAAATCTGGATCTGGAGAGTGCTAGTTAAACTTGGACACACTACATCTGGTTGGATTTGGGCTCAGAGGGCTAGGGAACCTGTGGAGGTTCCCTAGGCTAGGAAACACTTCCTAGTTGGCTAGGAGGCAAATCCAGTCAGGTAGTCAAGAGGAGCATTCCAATAAAGTTAGGAGCTCAGGAGCATCTCAACTAAGCTATTAGAACAAGTATTCCTTTGTTTATTGATTACTTATGTAAATGGTTGTAATGAAATTCTTGCTTATTTAATTTGTGGTAAATAAATTTTAATGGTATGTTATCATCAAATAAATGTTTAGATATAAATAAGTTATTTCCCATCTTATTGTGTTTATTAGAGAAATTTAGTTTTAGTTAGAGGACCTTAGGAAAGAGCCTCACAAATTGTGTGCTTGCTTTTTTGTTGTGAAGTAAATATTTTGTATTTCTTGAAAATAGAGGTTTACCTACTAATCTTCTGAAGTTTGTTTTGGTCAACCACTGGGATGACCAAACCAGATCAGACGCATAACTTTAGCTGTTTCAAAATTGCAAAAGGTATGGTGCTAACGAGAGTTCTTGAGACCTAAATGTCTACACTATTTGATGGGCTTCTTAGGCCATTTTTAGATTGAAAATTACACAATAAAAACATAAAATAATTTAAAACAGAGGAACTAAAAGACATTTGGAATGAATTATCTAAATCAATGGCTTCAACTAGAATGGGCTCCGTGTTGTTTCCTAGGGGAGAAACCTAGATCTGGAGGAATTTCCATGTGATTCTCGATATGACTTAGCCTTCGATCATTGCTACCATGTACCGCTGCATCGAATTTAGAGACAAAAAAATGTTCTTACTCTCTTTCTATCCACCAAAACTCTACCAAGGAGGAACTTTAGGTGCTAATAAATGTCCATTGTATACATGTATTGATTATAACATCATCTAGTATGCCTACATTTGGAACCTAATCTACTACTTCTACCAACACTTCAGTATCCATGAGGGCGCATCCTTCATCGCTAGTTCCCTCTCTGGCTTCGCAATTTCCTCTTGAACTTGTTGTGGAGTAAGCTCTTTGTACCTAGTCGTTGAACGTTCATCTCTCACTTGAGCTCAAGTGTGTCCCCTTTCTTCGTGGTAGGTTTCTCCATAGTGCACTCGAGCTCTCTAACGTGGCATGATGAGCGCCAAAGGAACATTTTGGGCCCAAGGGTAAACAAAATACCCCCCTATATAGAAGCTGACCACTAAAAGGATACTTAATGCTAAGTGGGGCTGCAAACAATTAGAGCCTTTTCCACAAGAAGGAACCAAAGTCCCTTTTTTCAACTCAATTTTATTGTTTATGTCATGACTATGGGAAGACTCGCTCTTAGAGATGAGCCTATCCACTTCATAATTTCCTAGGATGACAACACCATAACTACACAAATGAATCCTTTAGAAATGCTCACAAAGGAATATGAGGCAGAATTGAACTTATGTCTCTTACCATTGATACCCCTTGTTGGCGACTTTTCTGGGATGTTTGGGATTAACTGAAAAGAATATGTCTAGAGAAGCAATTTCTTCCCTGAGTCCGTCCAGACAACATGGAAAGTCTTGAGAAACCTAGAGTGAAGTTAAGTTAAGTAGGTGGTGAGGAAAACAACATGGTTGTGCCTAATGTTCCTTTGTAGCCCCCTGAAAGAGGAGCCTGAGTATTCATAGACCTAATTTAGAAACCAAACGAAGCACCAGATAGGAATGAGCGATATCCATTATGATAATGTAAATAAGAAGCGTCAGCCTCGGGAAAGCTAAAAGAGCTCCATCCCCCTATTAATGCATTGTGACCCATCCTTGATTAGTAAGCAATGATGAAAAAGATGTACAATTATTCCCCATATCGAAGTCTTGGAACTGATGCTCACCGCTTGACATCTATTGAATGCAAAATTAATGATTGGACATTGTATGACATGCTTATTGGGTGATCTGATATCTGCCTTAGAGTCATTTCTTGGTTGTTCTATATAATTCTCGATCCTTCTCACATTGCAAAGTCAAAGAAGATTAGTCATGTAGTTCACCAAGTAGTCGATCAAGAGACTATCCTATGCACTCTACATGCACATGCTTAGACTATTAATAGGGCGTGCTGCCAAATGTCTCATTGACATGTGTTCTGGTAAGACGTCGACAACTTGCCCCCTGTGACCTCGCATCTCGAACACCCCATCCACAATTAATTGTATGCTTATTATTACAAAGAAGACATGTAATGTCTTTTATATTTAACCTGAAGTTAAATATAACATACTTCCATATATGGATACATAAGATAGAAATAACTAACTTAAATTTAAAGAAATAAATCAAATCTTTTAAAAAGAAAAAATATATTAAAAAAAATAATTTACTTTACCTTCTAAAATTTTCTTCCATTTTTAACCATTAATAAATATAAATTTAAGGTAACTCTAAACCACCTATAATAAATTAGGTTTACTGAATTGTTTGTAAAAAAAATTACTCTATTTAAATATAAAATTTATTTCTTAATTTGAAATAAATCAAGAACGTTGTAATCCGAAAGTCCGAATTAATATTTTTATTTAATCAAAAAATAAAAATTGCCATAAATTTTAACGTTTAATATAATAATAGACTTCTTTTTTATGATTATCGATCTCCACATTCATGAAAAGCTATGGGTGTTTGATTGAAAAAGCAAAAAATAAAATTATATCAATAAACAAATACACGTACGGATCAACCATTTCTTCTCGGAGATTTCCCACGGAAAGTGGGAGGAGATTTAATGGAGTTAAGCGTACTCTTAACTAAGTGTATACACAAAATTTGATTCACGTTACGGTTCCCCATTCAAAAGTTGTCTTCAACCCAAAGGTGTCGTGTTTTAAAGAATTGCGTATTTCTTGGTGATCATTTTTTTTCAGATTTTCACATGTTTTTTTTGTTTCGGGATAATATTTATTTTTTTATTTTGTCATTTCAAATTTTATGAAGTGATTATTTTTCAAAGTAGGTTTCTCACTTTTGTGGGGTTTTCATTCTTGTTAAGTCATAAATTTTTGGTATATTTGGTTTATGGGTTATTGGATATATTTTTGGTGTTATAGTGGTAGCTGCTAGGTTTGATCATGGGCCTCACCCATATTACTCTAACGAGTTTTCAATTCAAAATGGTAAAAAAAGGAAAAAAAATATTGTAATTTGTCTCCTTGTGGGATGAGTGAGTGGTTGACACAATGGTATGTTATACTCTCCACCCAATTTCAAATCTCATGGGGGGTCATCTTTGGTCTGTTGTGATAAGGCTAAAGGATTAGGTTCCGTCACCATCATGGAGTCTTAGTTATTGCTAAGTCATAAATTCCTTGTATACCTGGCTTACGGGTTATTGGATATACTCTTTATGCCATAGTGACAATCGCTAGGTTTGATCTTAGGTCTCACCCAAATTACTCCAATGAGTTATCGATTCACCATGGTTAAAAAAAAATGAAAAAGGATTTCCATACTGTTTGGATATACTCTTTATGCCATAGTGACAATCGCTAGGTTTGATCTTAGGTCTCACCCAAATTACTCCAATGAGTTATCGATTCACCATGGTTAAAAAAAAATGAAAAAGGATTTCCATAATGTGAGGTCTCCTCGTTGGATGATTGAGTAGTTGACACAATGAGAGGTTATCCCTTTCACCTGGTTTCAAATTCCACTGGGAGCCATTGTGATAAGGCTCAAGGAGAAGGCTCTCCTTTTTCGTGGAGTCTTGACTCTTGCTAAGTCATAATTTCCTAGTATATTAGGTTTACGAGTTGTTCTATATACTCATGGTTTTCTAGTGGCAACCACTAAGTTTAATCTTGGACCTTGCTTAGATTACTCCAATGAGTTACCAATTCACCATGGTAAAAGAAGAAGAAGATTTTTATAATGCGAGAGAGAATATTTATCACTAAGTAATAAATACTTCTTTAGAACATGACACCTTTTGAGTTGAGGATACCTTTGAACTAGGCTTGTTATGTGAATCAACATTTTTCAATACACTTAAATCTTCATATTGTGGGTCTCTTCATGGTACAACCAAATGGTTGGCATAATGAGATGTTATCCATTCCAATTGGTTTCAAATCCCATGAGGGGCATCTCTAGCTCATTGTGATATGGCTCAAGGAGTAGGCTCCCCCACCTTGGAGTCTCGACTCTTGCTAAGTCATGAATTACTAGTATATTTGGCTTATTGGCTATTGGATATAATCTTGGTGTTATAGTGGCAACCACTAGGTTTGATATTGCGTCTGGCTCAAATTACTTCGAGTTACTGATTCACCATGGTTTAACAAAAGAAAATTCATAATGTGGTCTCCTCGTGGGACCAACAATTGGTAAGCACAATGGGATGTTATCTACTCCACCTAATTTCAAATCCCATGGGGAGACATCTTTGGCCCGTTGTTATAAAGCTCATGGACTAGGCTCCCCCACTCTAGAGTCTCAAATCTTGCTAAGTCATAAATTTCTAGCATATATGGACTATAGGTTGTTGGATATACTCTTGGTGTTATTGTGGCAACGACTAGGTTTGCTCTTTGGGTGTAACCAAGATTACTCTAATAAGTTATCCATTCACCATGGTAAAAAGGGGAAAAAACAATAATGTAATTTTAATTTTTCTAAATCTATTTAAAAAATCATGGATTTTGCTATTTCCAATGATTCTCCTTATAAATTTATTTACACTATCATAATTGTGAAGTATCATCAAAGAAAACCTACAAATTTACATACGTGTGGAATGAATTTGTTACACTATCAATATAAGCAATAAAAAGAACTATCTACAACAATGACCTTATCAAATTTTGTGTACACCTTATTTATTAAAGGATAAGGAATTTATATATTTTTGTTATTTAACTTATTTCCATTGCACCAAGAGGTGCTCTACAACTCAATATGGCAGGGATGTTGTAAAACGTTATGTAATGTAATGCTATGTTGACTCTATTAAATTGTTAAGAAAAGTTTGTGTTAGTCATTTGATGGGTTTACCAATGACAGTTTACAAGCCCGTCGTATTGCATAGCCCATGGTATTTGTCTGTGGCATTTTTTATGATGAAGCCTATTTAAAGTCCTGAGGAGATCCATTATGGAATGCAAGAGTACCACCTCAGATCCATCTTAATTCTACACTGATCCCTCTCAATACTTGGTAGATCCAAATTTAAAATGAATCTTGACTGGTATTAAGTAAGCTCATAATTTTTATCAACTCAAAGCAAAAATAAAAAATAACTCTAACATTTTTATATAGACATAAATATGGTGAACATCAATAAGAGATCATCATATCAATTAATATTTAAAAAAAAAATCTAAATGAAGTTAAGAATCAGATTATAAAACTATTACTTTTTGATATTGGGTTTATCAACCAGTTAAACCTGTGAAAATTTTATATTCTCAAATATAAAATTTATCTTAAAAAATAAAAATATATAAAACAAAATCTAAAGAATGACCATCATTTGAGCAATATTGGTTAGATGAAGAGGAACACAATGTGAAACATCAACCAACTACATTACATTTTCAAAAGAAAGACAACAATGAATGCTTAAAAATACATGCTAAGAAAATTAGTGGAAAGAGAAAAAGATTGGAATACCTAAATGGTGGTAGTCATGAAGGAAGCCCTACCAAAAGGAATGAAAGCTTACCAAGGGAAATGAAGGAACTTTATAAATCTAACAACTCTTATTCTAATAAGGAGTTGACACACCATCGAAATCCCAAATCAATTGTATCATATGAACCCATGAATCCTAACCATGTTTAGTCAGGATCAAACCTTCTCCAAGAGGTGGCACGAAGTTAAAAAAGAAAGGCAGTGTCAAGAACTTTTTTCTTTTTTTTTGACAGAATCGGTTACTGATATATTATAAAAAAACTTTCAAGGACTAAGTCCTGTTACATGTAATTGAGAAAACATGGCAGTGAGGATCCAAAATGGGTGCGCAGACCCTTGATCCTTGTTGCTAAATAAACGGTAACTAAAATGAAAGAGATAACGGCTATATTGCTGGACAAAGGAGCCTGCTAGCCAACAAAATTTACAATTCATAGATCCTAGGGGTACTGCTGATTGACTGAATCATCTGGGAGAGCTTCTTTCCTTGTGCTGGCTCTGGTTGAGGCTTCAACTTGCATGCTTTGGGTTAAAGTCCTGATATGAGCTATTGCTTCCTCTAAGTGGGTGCATCTCTCCTTCAAGGCCTCGATCTCTGCTTTCTTCTACTCAAGCTTCTTCCTTTTTGATCTGTTGTCCGCATGATAATCCTCTTTGAGATCGTTGAATCGTTTGATGAATCTGGCTATCATGAAGGTGTGCGTTTTGCAGAGAGTGCATTCGCTGTTCGTAATGACATTCTTTAGAGGATTGGTAGCGGGCTCCTGAGCTTCCTGTTGATCCGCCATTTCGCCGAGCTGGAGTGAGGAACCAGAGTGCTGATGCTGCAGAGGGCGATTTCTGATGGTGAGGGTGATAAAGGGGAGTAAAGAGTGCTGAAAGGGGGAGTGCAGGGCTAGTTTTCTGATCAGGAGGGGGACCGAAAAGAAGGGAGAGGAGCTGGATAACAGAGGAGTAGTATAAAGACGGGAGGAGCACTGAGACAGCGAGACAAACAACCAGTTAGTAGAAAATGAAAATCTGAGATTGAAAATGCCTGTGTTTACCGCTGTCGTGGAACGATATCCAAGCTCAAAATGAATGCGCACTGCTTCAGGAGAGGGTCTGAGCTGGGAGGAGGCGAGAGCCGAGACCTTCGCAGCGATGAAGAATGAGTTTAAGGAGAGAGCCATGCTGCTAGTTATAGAGGGAGAGGGGAAGCTCGTGGGAGCGATCAAGTGAGGGTGGATCCGATTCTTGAGGTGACTGTGAATCCAGTCAGAGATTTTTCTGCGAGCGAGGAAGATATTGGAGTGTAATCCACCTGAGCAGCACCTGAGTATGACGGCGGAGGTCAAGCAAAACATGAGTTCGGAACTCAGAGAGGTGACATATACGATCACAGGGGCGAGGATCAGAGAGAGGAGGGACTAAGTGGCGCAATCGAGGAGATTTGGCAGAGTGTGGGGAGATTTGGAGGTGTGCAGATTTCAAGAAGGATGGGGTCTGAGGTGACCCAGATTCTGGAGAGAAGGGGTGGGATATGACAATTTAAGGAATTTCTTTGTCATAAGTGGAATCATTTTCTCTGACTTGGCCTACAGGTCTACTGGTTGCCTTGTTGGCCTGATCATCTGCCTCTTTGTTGTTGCTCCTCAGCACATGTTTGAAGGTGGCCCCTTTTATTTCTCTTATGTTATCAATGATCCTGGTTTTGATGTTGTTCAAATCTATTTGCTTGAAATCACTCCCTGAGACCATGGCAGCTATAATAATGGCTGAATCGCCCATTATGAGCGGATTTTGCAGTCCAAGTCTCTTCAGGATTGAAGTCCCCAGGAAGAGGTTGTAAGCCTCGGCCTTGTTGTTGGTCATGATGCCCAGTCCCCACTCGTAAGTCACCATGATTTTGCCCTGATGGTCTTTAATGACTCCTCCTGCACCTGCCTGACCCGGATTATTTTTTGAGGCCCCTTCAAACTGAAGGGAGGGCCTCTTTTGATTTAGAATCCAATCTTTGACTTCCTCATTAGAGCCTCTGAGCTTCCACTCCTTTTTCTGGCCTGTATTTGGGGCGGTAGAGATCCTTGTATCTAGACTGAATTTGCCAATCCATTCAGCCTCCCTTTGATTCCAGGATTCTTGATCTGGTTGAGCTATTCCATTAGCACTTATGGTCTCGGAGATGAGCGCTATTGATTTTGCCAGAGTGTTGGAAATGCTGGGCTTCTTGTTATTGAAAATGCATTTATTTCGGGTGATTCAGATTCGCCAACAAAGGGTTGAGGGGATGCTGTTCCATAGTCTGTTGGCAAGAGTTTTGTTTTTCTTGGAGTAGGGGTAGCTGTTCCCCCAATTTTTTTGGAGAGAGGTGATCTGGTTGGGCATTTCTCCTATGCTTAGAGGGCTGGTGATGAGCTTCCAGCAATTTCGAGCGAAGGAGCATTCCAGGAAGAGGTGAATGCTGCTTTCTTCAGCTGCTCTGCAAAGGCAACATATTGAGGGACCGAGGATGCCTCTTTTCCTAAGGTTTTCCGCTATGAGAATTTTGCTTTTGAGGAGAGTCCAATTAAAGAACTTGACCTTCGGGAGGCATTCAGAATTCCAGACCACTTTGTGGAGAGCCCAATTGTTGGTGGCTGTGGCATTTTGGAGGATTTTGTAGCCTTCTTTGACTGTGTAGTTTCCGCCATTGGGGTCCCAGACATACTTGTCCTCGGTCAGACTGTTGAGGGGAGCTGACCCTGAGAGAGATAGCTTGAGATCAGCCCAAAGCTCCCTTAGATTGTTTGGAAGAGGGAGGCGCTTCCAGCCCAACCATCTTCTTTGATCCCAAGAGGAAATGTCATATAGAGAATTTAAATTTTTTGCTTCCATCCAAATTTGCAGAGGTATGAGATTTTGGATTGCATCCCTTGGTCCTGTGCCCATTATACGATCAATCGAGATGTTAATGTCTCTTCCATTTCCCGGAGCTCTAGAAATATAGTCTTTGAATTGGGGGGGAGTTTTTTTAATAAGCTTCCAGACTGGGGTGCACTGCCTGTCAACAATTGGTTCAGATAGAATGTTGGAGTTGGGGCCATTTAGGTATTTTCTTTTGATTACTTCTGTCCACCAAGCACCTTTCCCATTGAGGATTCTCCATATCAGCTTGAAACCCATGGCCATGTTGGATAGTCTTGGTATTCTTATTCCTAGCCCTCCTTCTTCGAATGGTAATATGACCTGGTCCCATTTTACAAGGCTGAACTTTTTGGAGTCCTGCCTTCCTCCCTGCCAAAGGAAGCTCCTAATAATTATTTCCATGTGCTTGTGAGTACTAGCCGGGGCAAGAGTGACTGCGAACTGATATATGGGGAGAGCTGAGAGAATGGCTTTAATGAGAGTGGTTCTTCCAGCCAGGTTGAGCCAAGTCATCCCCCAACTCTGAAGTTTTCCTCTCAGTTTCTCTATTAGTTTCACCCAGATTTTAGTTTTGACTGATTCCTTTGCTAAAGGCAGTCCCAGGTACATGAAGTGGCTCCAATTCCTTTGCGCTAGGATGTCCAAAATTGTGGAAATTCTCTGAATAATGTGTCTAGGGACATTCCAAGTATATATCATGCACTTGTTGTTGTTGAGCTTTCCTCCGGACGCTATAAGGAAGGATTCTAACGTTTTCTTGAACCTTCTTGCCATCAAACTGGAGGCTCCCCCAATTAGGAGTGTGTCATCTGCAAAAAGAGAGTGGTTTATCCCCTTGGTTCCACGAACTATGCTGATTCTTGTGATTTCTTTTTGCCTGCATAGATTTTCCAAGTGTATGCTTAGCGTTTCGCCCATGATGATGTAAATGAAAGGGGAGAGAGGGCAGCCTTGTCTCAGTCCCCTTGAGCTTCTGAAGTAGTTGCTTGGCCTGCCATTAATCAGAGGGGCTGTCCAGGGATAGGATATACACTCCATGATCCTGCTGATGAAGGTGCTGGATATCCCAAATTTCCCAAGAGCTTCTTTAAGGAAGTGGTGGTTGACTCTATCAAAGGTGTTTGCCATGTCTAATTTGATGATCATGCCCCTTTCCTTTCCGCTTATGTTGCTATGAATTGCCTCTTGGACAAGAATAACATTATCCGTGATTTGTCTTCTTGGGATGAAGCCTCCTTGATTCTCAGAGATGAGGGAGGGGAGAAGCTTTTTTATCCTGTTGGCTAGCATTTTGGTGATGATTTTATAGGAAACATTACGCAGGGAGATTGGGCGGAATCGATCGAAGGATTGGGGGTTGGGGTCCTTGGGGATGAGGGCTAGGTGGGAAGATTTAATGTTGTTCCCCATTTTGCACTTAGAGAAGAAATTTTTCACCATTCTAATGAAGTCTTTCTTGATTGTTTCCCAATGATTTCTGTAGAAGGCCACTGTGAACCCGTCTGGACCCAGTGCCTTATCTTGCTGCATGCTGAAGACTGACCACTTAATTTCCTCTGTCGTGACCTCTTGGTCCAGCTCGCTGTTTTGGGCTTCTGAGATTTTATTTTTGATTAAGCTGAGAAATTCCTCATTATCCTGAAGTTGGGGGTCTGCGGATAAGAGTGAGTTGTAGTGTCTGAAAGCAGCCTCTTTGATTTCCTCCTGGTCCCTTAGCTCTCTTCCGTCCACCATGATTCTCTCTACTTGATTCCCTGCGCGTCTGAGCTTTAGACTATTATGGAAAAATGAGGTGCTTTTGTCTCCGGCTTTGAGCCAAAGGCACCGAGATTTTTGTCTCTGCTCTTCTTCTTCCATCCTATTTTTCCTGTACAATTCTTTGTACATTTCATTCTCTTTGGCCTGATCCTCCTCTGTATATTGGATTCTCTCCCTTTCCTGGTTCCATTGCTCTAGCTGAATATGGAGATCGGTTCTTTTTTTGTTTTCCTCTGCTGCGTGGTTTCTTGCCCATTGTTTGATAACAGTCCCGAGGGATTTGAGCTTGGCTTCCCAGATGTAGTGGGGCGAACCAATAATTTCTTTTGCCCACTGCTCCTTGATCAAGTTTCGAAATTCTTCTTTGCTGTCCCAAGCCTTGTTGTATTTAAAGGGGGGAGGCCCCATGTTCTTTCCCTTGTCTAAAGTCAGGGCCACTGGTTTATGGTCTGAAATGTAACCTTGGATGATTTTGCTTTGTATGTTTGGGAATCTTGCTACTGTTCTTTCTTGAACGAGAATTCTGTCTAATCTCTCTTTTATGTTGTTGTTGCCAGTTCTCTTATTGCTCCAGGTGAATCTCCCATTTTGCGGAGGAATATCCACTAGATTATGAGTTTGGATTATATCTTCTAGGGAGTCTCTTGAGGGGTCAGCATAGTAATTTCCTCCTAATTTCTCATCAGCATTCCTTATTAGATTTAAATCTCCTCCAAGGAAAATGTTCCTTCCTTGAACTGCCAGGAGATCTGAGGTTATTGAATCCCAACATAAAGCTTTGTTCGTGTAATGGTTAGGGGCGTATATGTTGTAAATAGTGTAGTCCTCTTTTGAAGCTTTGTTCTGTATGTCCGTTCTTACCCACCAGCTATAAGACTTTTGCTCTTTGAGTTCCCATTTATTTTTGTTCCATAGTGTTCCTATACCTCCTGATGCGCCCGCTGCGCTTGTTGCTATGCCTGCTTAGTTTTTGCTTCTTTTTGTGTGATTTTGGAATTCTTGATCTGAGATTTTGGTCTCCTGGAGGAGGAGAAGGTCTGGCTATTCAAATTTAAGGAGATCCCGGACTGCATTTGCTTTAAGGGAGGAGCCCATCCCCCTACAATTCCAGGAGACCAAAATCATCATTTACCTTGTTTGGTGTGTGTCCCGCTTTTCTCTTATTTAAGTATTTTATTTATTTTTTCTCCTGAGGAGAAAGGGGAGTTGAAGTGAAAGCAGTTAATTTAGGACTTCATCACAAAATTTAGAAAAACTAGAAGAATAATTTTGTTCTAAAGAACAAACTCACGAGTTAGGATAGATTATTATTTCTTTGAAATTTGATTTTATATTAAGCTAAGGACATTGTCTAATTTTCAAGGTATATCTTTTAGATATGTCTCAAATAACCACTCAAATGGGTATCTTATTTTAATAAAATGTACAAATATGTTAATTAAGTTTATCAATAAATTTATTTAATTTATTTTTGTTTTTTTAGGCATGGTAATAAATTGGGTATATTGTGATTTTTTGCTTTTGTTTTTTCGTCTTTAATTATAAATAGATTTAAGTCTTTAAATAATTTGTTTACATTTAATGCAATTTAATATAACTAAACTTACCCTTTTAAAAATTTATTCATATTTAAAAATCTATTAATTAATCTCACTCAAAATAATATACATTTTAGAACAAAACATTTAATATTATATATACTTAAATATAAAATATTATCTAGTTTAAAACGTTTTTAAATAAAATAGATATATTTCAACATATACAATATTAAATTAAAATATATATGTTAATATATTAGATTTAAGACTTTTGTGACCCATGATGTAGATAGATGTTTTTTCGGATTAATCGCATTATTAAGATTTGGTTGACATTTGAACCAACTAATGTGGTCCATTCTCAGGGCAAGGTGAAGTATCAATAGATCTTAAGGAATAAATAGCATGGATGCATCATTGCCCAAAATTAGTTGTTGAAAATTAGCCATTGGTAAATTAGTTAATAAAATAAGTAAAATATTATTTAAAAATTAGAAGTAAAGAGTTATCTATTAAAATAATATATATTTAGTTAAAAAATAGCTGTTATGAATAAATAAATATAAATATAAAATATTTTATACCAATATTTTAATAATTAATTATTAAAAGGTAATATTTTATACCATATTTTAATAAATTTTTTTTTTTAAAACTAAAATGGTTATGAATTTATTTGATTTGAAAAAACCTTGGATCTATGTCCGAGCTGCTCCAATTACATTACATATTTCAGGCTGCTGTTGTTTTGAGTCATTGTGGTTTTCAGGGCATTTGTATGGTGCTTTCACTGTTTACAATTAGCAGTTCTTTCATCAGAGAGCTGCCCTTGTTTGCCAGCTGGTCCGCCTCTCCGTTTGACTTTCTAAGAATGTGATAAAACTTACATGTATCAAAATCTAAAAGGACTCTCTTCAGCCTGTCCAGTATTTTGTTTAGGCTGGCATTGCTAAATAGGTTTCCCATCTTCAGGCTCTTTATTATTAACTCTGAGTCTCCAAAAACTTGGAGGTCTTTAACTCCTTTGTCTCTAGCAATGTGGCAGGCTTTAAGTAGTCCAAGAATCTCTGCTTGATTGTTAGATTTCTGACCGAGTCCCCAGCTGAAAGAGACCTTTGCGATCCCATCGGTGGAGTATATGACCCCCCCGCACCTGCATCTCCAGGGTTCCCTTTGGATGCTCCGTCAAAGAAAATTGTGGTTAGATTTTGTGACCGCCACCAAAGTTGGAATTTGTCATCTTCTTCTCTTATGCGCCATTCCTGATTTGCCTTTTGTGGAGAGAGGAGCTGCTTGTGTGGACTTGACTCTAACGCACCAAGACATCTTTTTTCTTCAGGAAAGGGCAGTGAATCTTCTTTAAAATACTGTTGTTGGACTGCTTCTAGAAGGAAAGATTTAGCTTTTACTGCAACTTGCAGTGGAGTGTGCCTCATCTCTCTGAAAATCTGCTGATTTCGAGCAAGCCAGAGCTGCCAGCACACATACTTTGGGATGACTGTCCATATATTTTTCCAGATTGATTTGGAAGGGATGCACTGAGGATAGATACTGTTCCAAGTGGCATATAGATCTGCAACAGAGGTTTGTGAAGGCAAAGTAATCTGAAAATTATGTAAAATAATACTCCATATCTCTTTTGCAAATTTGCACTCCAAGAAAAGGTGTTGAGCTGTTTCGGAATTGTTGCTGCATAGAACACATCTGTGAGGCCCTGCTATGTTCCTTTTTTCCAGGTTGTCGCCAGTTAAGACTTTGTTATGGGCCAGGGTCCAGAAGAAGAAGTTCACTTTTGGAAGGGCTAAGGGATCCCAGACATTCTTCCAAAAGGCCGGGTTTTGACTGCTATTTTTTGAGTCCTGCAATGCTCTATATCCTACTGCTGTCGTGTAAACTCCGGTCTGGCCCCATCCCCATTTGTCTTTCATGTTTCTATTGGTAGGCGCTGCTTGCTCTAGTAACTCTTCGAGCAAAATTTGTTGGTGTGTTAACTTCTCTGGGACTCCATGGAAATTCCCATCCTATCCAATCTCCATGGTGATCCCATCTTGACAATTCAAAAATGGTATTAACTCCTGCTTGCTTCAGCCAATCCCTGATTCCATATTTTTAATTGAAAATTGGTGATACAATTTTAAGTAAAATTGTGATTTTTTATTTTTTTTTAAATTTAAAATGTGTTTTTGAAAAAATCAATAATTTTAAAACCTTTTCGTTTCACAAATTACATAAGTCAAGCTTATAATTCTACTAAATCTTCATTAAAATCTAATAAAATTAATAAAAAAAATCAAAATATCCAATTATTATATAAATGGGGGTGATTAACATCTACAAAATTAATATAGTCTATCAATTTTTAAAAAAAAATAAATAAAAACAAAACTTTATATTTTCTTTCTATAATAAAATAAAAAATAAATAAAACTTAATATCAAATAAAAAATTTAAAACACAAAAAATAATATATAATATAAATATTAAATTAAATATATTAATATAATAATAATAAATAAAATATTTTCGCGATCACCTATATTTTTATATTTTTAAACGTAACTATAATCTCTTCTCCCATCCCATAGAACAAATTATATTACTTTTGACCACGCCCAAACCAACAATATTCTTTTAAATCCATTCATACGTGTGTGCTTACCTCACCATTCCAACTCATTCAATTTAATTGGTTTACATTACTAAACTTTGTCATATGAAGGTTGTAACATATTCTTTTATTATTTAAAAGAAAATGAATTATAATACATCTGCCATCAAATCTAAGTGAGAGGTTATTTTACTTTGAATTAATTTATATAAATATTAAATATATATTAATCAAAATTTAAATTTAAATTTTAAATTCAAAAAATTATATTTTTATTACGTTTAATATATCAACTAATGATAGTGCACCCGATATTTGTATCTAAAACCTTATAGACAATTAAATTTAATGTTAATCTGAAATTTAAATATTTATTTAAATTTATAAATACATTTTAAATTTATAAAAACATGTATAATTCTTTTCTTATTAAATAAAAAAATATATTATTAATAATAAAATAAATTATTATTAATTTAAATAACATATTTTAATATTAATTAAACCTATATAATAATATTTAAATGGAAGTTTAAAAAAATATATAATAAAATTTCAATACTTTTTTATAAAAAATATATATTTTAATATTTTATTATAATTTTTTTTAACTTCCAAGTATAATATAACTTTTGGAACAGATTAGAAGAGCTAAAGATTCCTTTTGAGTTGAGAGTTGTCGATAAGATTCCTTTTGAGTTGAAAGCTGTCGATATGGTTATACGAGAATGTAATTGTCAAGTTAAAGAGCAATGAGGGGTGGTCGAAAGATATTAAGTGTAATATCGGAGTTAAACAAGGCTGCCCCCTATCCCCTATACCCTATTTGGCATTAAACAAGGTTGCCCCCTCTCCCCTATACCCTATTTGGCATTAAACAAGGTTGTCTCCTCTCCCCTATACCCTATTTGGCATTTACATCGACAAGCTAAAAGGTTGTTTAGAGGAAGTAGGATGTGTTGCCACGATCTTAGCTGGGATAGTCATCATCCTTCTTCTCTACGCTAACGATATTGTTCTTGCAAGGTACCCATCTGATCTTGATAAGCAACTTATACTTCTTAAGGATTTCTACTCTACCATGGGTATGATTGTTAACACTGACAAAACGAAAATTATGATTATCGAATCCAAGAATGACACTTACGCTAATTTTATGTATGACAATAGTAACTTGGAGGAAGTGTCTTCCTACAAGTACCTAGTAATTGATATTCATCACAAGCTCAACTAGAACTATAGCATTGAGAAAAGGATTAATGGGCATGGAAAGCTCATTTTGGTCTTAAAAATAATTGTAAAACGACGTGGGATAGAAAGAAGTTCCTCTTTGAAACTTTAATCACTCTAGTTATCTTATATGGATGTGAGGTTTGGGGTTGTAGCATCTCTAGAGATCCTAGAGAAAGATTGAGCAAATCCAGAGGCGTTTTAGAACGTATAACCTCAAAATTAAAAGCAACACACCCTATCCTATTCTCCTTATAGAAGTGAGTCTTTCCCCTATCGAGAGGCTAGCTATGACTAGGCTTCTGTTGTACAAACACAAACTCAATAACATAGGAGACCATAGACTTCCTAAGCTAGCTTTAAATCCTAGCCAAAACCACCTAAGGCTCAAACGAGGTTGGTATAAAGACATCAAGGCCTGGTTAAACCATTGGGAGATCCACAAGAATGTTGCATTGCAAACATTAATAACATTAAAAATATTGTTACTTCCAAGTTCAAAGAAAAAAATGTGCTGTGAGAAAGATTTAGCAACTAAAAGAAAATTAAGATATTATAAGGAGGTCATCAACCCCACCCTAGAAGATCAAAAGTATCTCTCTATTTTAGCTAGCTCAAAGAAGAAAATTAATATAGCCAAGATTAGAACGAACTCTCATGAGCTCCATATTGAAACGGGTAGTTGGGAACTTCCTAAAACACCATGGATGGAAAGGTTATGCTATCTCTGTGAGAATATGAACATTGAGGATGAAAATCACTTCGTCTTAGAGTGTCTGGGGTACAATCACATTAGATTTTAGTTTCAAAATCTGTGTTGCAATACTGGCCTTCCTACCCTTTTACGATGTCAAAATTAGCCTTTTACGATGTCAAAATTACAGTGAACTCGAAAGACTTCTCTCCAAGTTTTTTCAACATAGGAATAAAATATTAAATCAAACTAAATAATTCAAGACCAAAGTTTAGTCTCAGTAGACTTTAACCACCATCATCATCATATATAATTAATATTAAAATATATTTTTTAAAAATTAAATAATAATAATTATTATTATTATTTTACAATATTAAATTTAATTTTATATTAATTAAAAAAGAATTATACTATATATATATATAGATGTTATTTATGCATATAAACGTAATAAATAAATAAAACCAAATGTAAATCTATTTTTTAAGAAAACGATGAAATTTCTTCATGTGAAAAGTTTTAAAAAAATATTTAAAAAAAATAAAAAAAATAAAAAATAAAATAAAAAAAATATATTCTTAAAAGTTTTGTACTTTCAACTAATAAGTATGAATCTTAACGATGAAGAACTATACTAGAAGAACTCGGGCACACTTCGATGGAGCATCCAGGGATGGCATTTGTGCTTGCGGAGTAATGGAGCATCAAGGGATGGCATTTGTGCTTGCAGAATTTATATATACATTGCAAAGGACCTGTAGTATTATATCTATTGGAATGGTGGATTGGGGACTACCAACAGAGCTGAGGCCATGGCTCTCCATGGACTTCTCATTTTCTGCACCTTTTTGGATATTGGCCCAATTCATATATATGGTGACTCCAAAGTCATTATAGAGCACGTCATTGGAAAACATTCTATAAAAAATGACAACCTCTCTAGATGGATGAACAGGATCCCAGCACTATGGAAACCTTCTCTCTTCCCTATTTCACACATAAAGTGTCTGCAAAACTAAGAGGCTAATGAACTATCAAAAAAAGGTTTGCAATCTTCATGCGGTATGTGGCATCTGAGAATATCTGTTGATTCCACTATATACTATTCACATCCCTTCACAATGTCGGGCATATAATATCGTCAAAACTCTGGTATGCTTCAAGATCTCGATCTAAATTTCTAGCTCATGGCAACTTTTTTGTTATCTGGTTATTTTTCTGAGTGATCACCACTAAGCAGATATGACAAATCACAGAAATAAGTATATACTGGAAAACCATCAAGTATTTAATTTTTTGTATGTTGATATCTACCTGGTAATGCACGTATGGGACAGAATATATACTCAATCCACTCAATATATAGTTTTATCATTCTGATATAATAATATATATACAGCGTTTTTCTCCTGAAAAAGAAGAACTATACTAGAAGGTTCCAATTTCAATTTGGTTTTTTCTAAAAAATTCCAAGTATTCATAATAAGTATGAATTTAAAATAAATATAAATTAATTATATAAATTTAAAATAAATATAAATTAATTATAATAATATAGTATAAACTAGGCTTAATTAATTATTTGTGGAAAAAGAAATTACAATATTGAAAATAATTTTTTACTCCTGTTTTTGAAATAAATCAAGAATGTGGTATTTCAGAAGTTGGAATTAATATTTTTATTTAATAAATCAAAATTGTTACCATAAAATTTAAAATTCAGTATGTGTGATGACTTTTTAAACATTATCGACCTCGATATTCTAAAAAGTTAGATTTGGTTGAAAAAGCGCAAAGTAAAATTATATAGCAGACACTTGAAACACGTACGATTTCGAGTCCAAGATTTTCCGGAAAAAATGAAGAAAATATTCCCGCATTTTATTATTTATTATTTATATGGAGGTTTACATTTATGGTAGTTGAGTTTCAAACCGGTGTACGCGTGTTGACAAATTCTGATTTACATTGCGGACCCCAATTCAAAGGTGTCGTGTCCCGAAGAAGTGCCTATCACTTGGTGACATATATTCTTTCTAGGATTTTCCTAAACTCATTTTAAATTTTCTAAATCTATTCCAAAAATCATGGATTTTGTTATTTTTATTGAGATAATAGCTTGAATTTAGTTAATTGAGTATATCTTAGGTGGTTCGGAGTATTTAATGATAACTTCTCCACATAGATTTAAGTTTTATCCATATAACTATGTATGGTTATTTTGATAAAAAACAAACATTATGGATAAATGATGGATTTTGCTATTTTCATTGACATTATGAATAAATCATGGATTTTGTTATTTTCATTGAGACAATGTATTTAACTTATAAATTTATTTGAATTATTATAATTATGAAATATGAAAAAAAAATTACAAATTTATATTTATGTGGTGTAAATTTGTTACATTAACAATATAAAGAATTAAACTAATTATGTGTTAATGATTAATTTATCAAATCTTGTGTATATCTTATTCATCAAATGATAAGAAACTAGTTTTTATTTTTGTTGTCTAACTTGTTGTATATCAAGCAATCCCCAATGTGAGTGACTCTTGTGTAATCTATGAGAGGGACGATGAATGTGACTTGGATTCATGCCAACCACCCTCTCCACATGTCACTAACCCTACGACATATTAATTATGAACATTGTTCAAGATGCCACCCACAGTATGGCCTGCATTAACCACGCTTGTGTTGGAAACTCCAAAGACTTTCTTGTGGATGTTATTACTTGGTCTACAGACATGGTTTCCATTCTTGTTTTGGCACTATCCACCATGTTGTCCCCCCCCTCTCACTATGCCTCTCAGTCGTGACACTCCTTCTCGAACCCTCTTGCATGGTTGCCTCCCCCTAGCATCTTTCTTGCCTTCACTCGTTCTAATAGGAGCGAAAGGTTTCCCATCAGATTCTTCGAAGTCCTCCCTCTCATGGCAAGATAACCTCTCCTTCTTTGGCTCTCACCTCTCACACCCTCCGACTCTTAAGTGTTCTCAACTCGGTTCACTTCATCCTCCCTCTAATTGTTATGACCAGGTAGCACACCCGTTGATGGAAAGGAGTTGGTGGTCATGGTGATGTGGGAGGATCTTGGGCTTGATAGCATGTTAAAGCCTCATCCTGCAACTATCAAACTCATACCTTCTTAAATTAAAGCCAAAATCCATGCAATTGAAGAGGAGGTGTGTCAAGAACAAGAATGTTAGAGTCAAAGATTATGGATGTGGTTGTAACCTGAATTTCTAACAAGAAATATTAGCGACCACCAAAATCATTATCTTCACACTATTATTCTTTATTGGCCCATGTTAAGTTACTTCTTGGGAAGGTTATTGTTGACAAGAGGGAAGCACGGGATAATCTCTTGCACAAGTTGGAGGAGTTGACGCTGCTAATTATGGATGTGGATGGCTTTCTAGCATGACTAGAGATGGAATGACCTCCCGGTTCCATGATGCCACCTACAAGGGCGTTCTCCAACCCATCAATTTGGACACCTCCTTGTCTTCTTGATGCTCAGGTTTTTCAACATTGCTATTATGTTTTTTTTTTTGTTTAATTTTTTTGTCCATCTATTGTTTTCTCCCCCCTGCCCAAGCACGTAGTGCAGGGGCCCTTGGCGCCCAGGGCCCCTAGGTTGCATGTTTGGCCGGGGACGCCTCTCTATGCGCCCAGGGTCCCTAAGTCGCATGCTTGGGCAGGGTCGCCTCCCTAGACGCCTAGGGCCCCTGGGCTGCGTGTCAGGTGCGGGGTGGGTGAGTTGGCCCCACCCAAGCATGCAGACCAGGGGTTATGGGTTCCCAAGGCCTTAGTTCGTATGCTTGGGCATGGGTAGGTGAGGCGCCCCTACCCAAGCACGTAACCAAGGGGCCCTTAGGCAACATGTCTGGGCGCGAGCAAGCGAAGGGTCCCCACCCAGGCATGTGGCCCAGGGGCTCTGGGTGCTTAGGGCCCCTGGGTCGCGTGCCTAGGTAGGGGCAAGCGAGCCACATGTATAATAGAAACATTTTGATGATAAAATTTAATAGTAAACACCATTTCTTGCTACAATTTTTTTTTGTAACTACCTTCTTATGCATGGATGTTAAAATGCTCTAAAATTTTTTAAAACAAATTTAAAACGTTTTAAAACACTTTGAATGTTTTAATGCACTTTTAAAACATTTTAAAGAGTTTTTAAAACCTTTTCAAGTGTATGAATGAGTTTAACTAATGTATGTGTATGAATGAGTTTAATTAATATATGTTTGACATTTTTCATTGAAATTTGTTAATATAATTTTGAATAAAATTGTGATTTCTTGTTATTTAAAATAAATTTTCAAATGTATAAAAGGCTTCAACACTTTGAAAAATTTGAAAGCACTTGAATGATCCAAAAATGAAAAGTGGATGTTTCATTAAATAATTTGCAAGCTAGTTCATGTTTTTTAGGCAATGGATTGTGGTTGCAAAAGTACACAAAATTAAGTAAATTTGCAGAATTTTAACAGTGAAAAGTGGACATACATGCGGCATCAAACACAAGCAATTGATAATGGAGTTCACCCATCTTGGGCTATGTCTTTGGGTCCAACTTCCAGCAGTCACCACTTTGTTATACACTCAAATGCTCAATACATCAATATACCAGCTTCAATATGCAAAAATAACATGTCATTGTGTCCAAAATGCTCAAAAACCCCTATATAGGCTCTTCTTGAGTTCAAAAAGGTTGAAAAGTGGGCAATTTATGTCTCTTTCTTCAAAACTTCCAGTAAACTCTGCAACAAACCCATAATGCTTTGCAAAATTTTCAACAAAATGATCCCAACCCAATTGGTAGGGCATTGGAGTGGTAAGGTGAAGGTCATGGGTTTGACCTACACCTCCTGTCGTTGTTTGCATTGTTCTTGTTATAAATAATTTTTTTTTTACACATGGGTTGTAGCCCCCACTGTAGGCCCCACTCCTGGTTTTGCGCATCATTATGTGACCACGGGTGTGGGCAAAGGTGCCATGCACCCGACCCCTTTGTTTTCTCCGCTTATGGTTCGGCCAGAATACATAACTGTGGGCTTTCGTTGCGGCAGTGATGCTATGCATCCAACCCTTAGACCCCCACCACTCTGCCAACGGTCATGACATATGCAAAATGCCATGGGTCGGGTCATTCGAGCACACACGCTAGCCCACCCATTAACCCCAATTGGCAACATTTATGACTTTAAATATATATTGCGCCCATGCTTTAACAAGAGGTGTTGTAGCTTGGTTGGTTGGGTGTTTTTTGTGTGAACCAGAGGTTGGGAGGTCAAGTCCTCTAAAGGCTTGTCGATCAATCAACTAAATTTTGGTGCCATCCAGAGTTCCATGTGGCACCTTGGGATTGGGCCATCTCACAAACCTTCAAACCAATAGCAGCGTGCCACGTGTTCTGTACTACTTCCCAAATGTCAGCACTTGATTGGTCCCCTTCTGACATCTGTACTGCCTAGTTAGATGATGACATCAGCACAACGTCGGCGTATGGACTGCCACGTCAATATGTGGATTGCATAGTCAACCCTACGACTTTGATTGTTTTGTTGTTTACCCAAAACTTCAAAACGCAATAGCTTCCTCATATGGTGTCAGATTGAGGTGATTCAAGTGTCATTCAAATCAAAATGATGACCTCTACAATTTAGCATTAGTTTCGAGAGATTTTGAGCACCTTCATTTTTTAGCATATATTTGATCCCCTGAATCATTGAAATATGTAGATTATACAACTCAAACTTCACTTCTAAAATATATTTACAAAATTTTAAGCAACGTTAACCCAAAAAAATAAAAACATATATTGATTAAACTACAATCTAATAATATACACTTTACCACAAAGCATTTAATATTATATTTAAATATAAAATATCTAATTATAAGGCGTAGTTTAACTTATAGATGAAATAACATTTTTCACTAGAATCCGATGATACAATTTCAAGCAAGAATGTGATTTTTTGTTGTCTAAAAGACAATTTTGAATGTATAAATGAATTCAACACCCTGAAAATCATCTAGGGCACTCAAATTCTACAGAATAAACAACCTAAACTCAAGTTTTTAAAATTTTTTCCACATTTTTATTGAAATAACTAGAAAAAAGTCCAAAAAAAGTCATTTCATCTATAAATTACCTTACACTCTATATTAACAATATATACTTAATCATCTATATTAATGTATTATAAAAATAAAATATAATCATCCATACTCATGTTATAAAAATATTTTTTTCGTCTTATCTATGATTTGTATATTCTTTTATATAAATACAAAGCCCTTTGTCCCACCACCCATAAAACAAATTATATTGGTATCTATAGAGGCGGAAGAATTGCCTGGACGGTTAAAAGTGGTCAAAATCCAACCAAAAAATTTTCAAAAAATATCGCAGTAGCAATGTTTGAATCATGTTTTTTTTTTTGGATGGAAATGGATTCAACACTATCAAAAACCTTTGGGACACCCAAAATCTTGAAGTTTGATAGTTGTAACCTAGATTTACAAAAATTCTTGCCGGATTTTATCAAAATCTTACTAGAATTTCCATGATTTTCAGAGCAAATTTTCAAACTTGTTAGACTACCGCAATTATATTACTTTAACCATGCCCATACACAATATCTTTTAAATTCATTTATACCTTTGCTTACCTCACCATTCAAACTCATTAAATTTCCTTTTTGTTACATTACTCGATTGTGTCATCGAAGTATATTTAGAATGCTGTAAAACATTTATAACATATTGTTATACTGTGTAAAAAACTTATATTATAATACAACTTTCACCATGTGTAAAATTTATGTTTAATTTTTATATGATTTATAATCAGTTTAGATTTATCTTAACTCTAGAGTCTATCAAGCGTGAGGGGATTACAATTATTTTCACTCTAAAATAAGTTTGCATTTCAAGAGATTTGATCTCTATCAATACTTGATAGATCTAGAATTAAGATGGATCTAAGCTAATTTAATTAATAATTATAATGATAATTATAAATATAATTATTAAATTTATGTTTTTCTATTTTTATGTGATTTGATGTTGTCGAAATGTTAAACATGACACAATATCTCTACCATAACACAATTAAGAATAGGGTTATTTTACTTTGAATTTAATTTATATAAAAATTAAATATAGGTATTTAATAAAATTTAAATTTCATCATTAGAAATAAATGTTTTATTTTTTTTTGATCATAATAATATTATATAATAATTTTATAAAGAAGATGTATAATCCTTTCCTATTCAATATAAACTTAATATTTATTATTTTAAGAAAATATTAGTAATAAAAAATATTTCAATAATAGTTTGAAATTTTCCATGTTAATATTAACTTGATATATTGTCATTTAAAAAAAATAATATTATTAATTTTAAAAGACAATATATTTCCATTAATTATACATAATTGAAGGGGAACATACTATTGTTAAAACATTTCAATTGTGTAATGTCCTACTTAATCTTATCATGCAATTTTTATTTACCTGAAAATATTGACTTATAATTATCAAGAAATATTGGTATATACTTACATTTGTGAAACTGTAATTTTTATTTACTGATATAAATTTTATTATTGTTATTATTCAATTCCCAATTTGTCTTCTCAAATTTAATTTTGGATAAGAGATGGTCTCCTTCCATTTATTCCAATTTAAATATCCACATCCCAATATGTCATCTCAAAATCTACTTGGGAGAAGATATGGTCTTCTCCAATTAATTTCCAAATTAAATATTCATATCTTATCCCCAAAATGTCTTCTCAAATCTACTTGGGAGAAGATATGGTAAAAAAAGTCAAGGATACTAAATGAAAGGATGAGGGGGTAGTCATGACATTAATAATAGGTGGTTGAGGTGGATGGGAGGAAGAGGCATAAAAGGAGAAGGATGTTGAGATGAGAAGGGGGATCTTTGGTCTTGGTTTTGGTTTGGTTAAATTTTGGAGGATTTTGTTTTGGAGGAGGGATGTGGAGAAAGAAGAGGGAGATCAAACTTGGATCTGGAGAGTGTTGGTTAAACACGGACATACTACATCTGGTTGGATTTGGGCTCGAAGGGCTAGGGAACCTGTGGAGGTTCCGTGGGCTAGGGAACCTGCATAGGTTCACTGGGCTAGGAAATACTTCCTAGTTGGTTGGGAAGCAAATCCAGTCGGGTAGTCAAGAGAAGCAACCGAACAGAGTCAGGAGTTCGGGAGCATCTCAACTAAGCTATTGGAACATGTATTCCTCTATTTATTGATTACTTATGTAAATGGTTGCAATGAAATTCTTACTTATTTGATTTGTGGTAAATAAATTTTAATAGTATGTTATCATCAAATAAATGTTTAGATATAAATAAGTTACTTCTCATCTTATTGTGTTTAAAATTAGAGAAATTTAATTTTAGTTATATGACCTTAGGAAGGAGCCTCACACGTGGTATCGGAGCCTAGGTTTAAAATATGGACCTTGAAGCCTACCTACAAAAAAAATATATTGCAAACAAATTTAATTATATTAGAAACCAAAATAAATTGAATTATTAAATTATTAAATGACATTGACCATAAATTTAAATGAAAAAAAAAATATCAAAAAAATTATTTTGCAAAAGAAAACAAAATATCCAAAAAAATTTCACAGCGTCTGCTTTATATGGAATATCAGGCTTTACACTTCGAGAGTTGACACCTGTCGGATTAATCCAATGGTAAAGTAAATTTTCGATTATTTTCTTCAAAGCAATAATCCACACTCTGACTTTTAGTATTCCAACGATGATGCCGAGCATCTTGCTCGAAATCTGAGTACCTCTGAGTTACACCACAATGAACAAATATTCATTGAGATCCATTATAGCAACATTTTTTTATGGCTATTGTTGTTTGAGGTGAAATGGAGGACGACGAACTGGAGAAACGGAGCAACTTAACCATGACAATTTTGTGTGGCTCATCCTCCCTCCATTCTTCCAATCCTCTGGTATTCCCAAATCTTTTGAACCATATTTCGGCGAAGATCTTGTGCAGGCTACCTCGCTATGGCCACGTCGTTGCTTCTTGTGTGTGTTGTTCTTGGAGAGATGCCCTCCTTTTCTCTTCAGTAACCTGTGACCAGAAAGAAGAAAAATGGCTTTACATTTCTGTGTTCGACAAGACTCGAGCAATGCAATGATGCGTCTAGAAGGATGATTACAGATGGCTCTTGTTTGATCTAGAGAGCACCCGCAACAAAACTCTAATACCCCCGCCTCTCCTCCGTCGTTTCTCAGTGGGGGAATATGGAGTCCAGGAAATTTCTCTCTGCACTAATCTCTTCGTGCAGGGCCTTGGATTCTTCGATGAGGTAAACAATTCTCTCTATTATAACAATTGCACTGGAGATTGGAGCGCGCTGCCTCATATGGACACCAATCGGTGTTTCTTCCCCTTCCTCTGCCTCTGCTCTTGCTCCCACTCTCGCCCCTGCACCTGAACCTCCATCTGACGCCCAGGGCCCCAGAAGAATCATTGTGACCCCTTGTGCCAAGAAGCTCGCAAAGCAATACAAGATCGATATGGAAAACGTGATAGGCACCGAGCCCAATAGTCATATTACCCCTACTGACATTGAGGCTTCAGCAGGAATGATTCCTTCGCCCCCTTCTCCTCCTATATCTGCTCCACCCCTCCTTTTGCGTAAATGTTATGGGAGTCTTCGACCCTAATACTACTCTCTCTGCCCTCTGAGGATTCTAAGTCTCTTGATTTCCTAATCACACAGCAGAAGGCAAAATTTGGCTTTGAACAAGACAACGACAATGGGCCATAACTTGTTGTTTTAGAATCCTCCATCCCATACATTCAAGGATTAGAAATACTCCAGCTTATCACAGGCTTGGTTTTAGGATTCACATAATGCAAGAATATTATGCATCTCAAATACTCAAAATTCAATAAAGGGTCTCCATCAGCCCAAGTTTCTAGCAAAACAGGAATGCTTATTCTATATGCACCAACGTTCTTAATCACTTCCTTCTTTTTGTTTTGTAAATTAGACTAGCCGAATGCTAGCATTTTACTTTACAAGTCGGGGCTTCTACACCTTTCGATTACTTGGAAGTTACACACACAGGCTGCAATTCGGCTCCTTGTCTTGACAGTTGCAGTAGCCCTTCATTTTTTCAAGAGGGTCGTTGAGGTTTTGTTTGTTCATTGGTATTCGACCATCGATTCCGTCATTTTGATTTCCTTCATATACAGTTTTTTCGCTACCTGCCTCATTTATGTTATGCAAATATCTGAGACCCTGCCATCACCATCCATGAACTTGATGCCTCTGGCCCTTTTCCTCTTTATTGTTGGCACGAGTGGGAATCTGTACCATCACTATTTATTGTCAAGGCTTCGGAAGGATGGTGCGAAAGGGTACCACATCCCACATGGAGGGCTGTTTGAATTTGTGGTTTGTCCACATTACCCTTTTCGAGATTATTGATTTTGTTGGGCTTGTCGTCATTTCCCAAACTGCTTTTGGTTTCTTCACAGCTATTACAGTGTCTTTGTATCTGTTGGGCCGAAGCTTATCAACCAAAGCATGGTATGTGAAGAAGTTTGAGGGTTTCACCTCTAATAGAAAGGCTTTGATACCTTTGTTATGCTCTTAACCTGCAAATGATACCCAAATACAGAATATGCGAAGAAAAGAGACCCAAAACACAGAATATGCGAAGAAAAGATACCCAGAACACAGAATAGCAATGATTTTATTATTCAGAGAGTAATGTTCACTTGCCTCTTCGAGGGGGAAACCTCCACTAGAGCAGAGCTCAATTACAAAATAAGACACGATGCTCGTCACAGGGAGTTTCTATCCTTTATATATGACTCCTACGTGCAATACCACGGGCCAATACCGCGTATTACTAATACCATCTATCTAATACTACGGCCCATTTGCAACTAACTGTGGTTCCGTTATTAATTGCGAATTAACCACTTACAATTATTAACATGGGCTTTGTTGACTCTTGACTATGACGTGGTCCCATTACATAGATAAGGGGGTTAGGGTGGGACCCTAACACAGTTGATTCAGTTGATTCAGTCCCGTACCGTTAGGTGGATTCGTAACAGTGTTTCCGTTCTGTCCCGTTTATTGTGTGTTTGGGGTGATGAGCATGGGTCCTCCCTCATAATGGGGGCAAGCGATAACAATAATTACCTAACAAGGAGGCAAGCGTTAGCGATCAATCATCACCAAACACTCCAGCAAGCGTTATTTCTTCTCCAACCAACCATTCGCTAAAGCTCTTTCTTAAGCCTTTTTCACCTTGGCGGAGGTTTTAACATATTTCCCTCTCTTTTGTACTTTCCCTTGTGGAGTAAGTTCCATGGAAACTAGCCTTTTCATAGCCTTAGTCTTAATGGGATTTTCTACTTCCTCTTGGTTGGCTATTTATCCAATAAGTATCCCCCATTTGTTGTAAACTTGGTGGGATTTATTTCAAAAGACCAGGATCCCGCTTGCTTGACGTTAGGAGAGCAAGGAAGGTATTCCTATTTTCAAATCAAGATTGTATGGGTCAAAAAACATAGCCTAATGTATATGCTCGTGAAGTAACTTACTTACTATTGTGGCAGACTTAAGCCAATAGGATGGATATTTCACCTTCCGAGTTAATAACAGAGTACCTATGCACATTCACCCACTCGAAGCTAATTACTCGTACTCATGCATGGGGAGTAAATGGGGCTCACAAAACCGGACTGTAAGGTCTCCTCTCTAGACAAGTAGAGCGGAAACAACTAGAGTAGTTCTTAGAGATGCGAGTTTTGTAAAGCCTCAATTTAGATGAAGTTGACATATTGTTCCAACAAACTTATTTTGACTTCCTGCCTTGACCGAACCTGTTGAGGCCATTGAGAAATAGAAATCGATGTCTGGTGGTAATGTAAGAAAGAAAATACAGTATGGAACTTGCGGATTAGAGCTCCTTAGAGCTAGCTCCCATGGAAATTATTCCACTGTATTATTTCCACCCAATAGGATACGTAGCTTCCCAAGTAGTACTTCCTAACTACAATTAGTATATTTCCATATTCCCTAAGTAAGATTGCATATTCAGATTACCAATTACAATGGCACAAAGTGAAATGTATAGATGCGATATCGCGTAGTAAATTGTATATTGCTGTATTTATTTCTTGTTACATACCAAAGGACAAGTGTGGAATTATTCCCCTTATGGACCCATCCCAGGCTACGTGATGGGCTATTGGCTGGACCAGCTGGCAAGGACAAGTGAAACGTAGATATGCAACACGTAGATATGCTAGTTGTTAGGGTAATTGGTGCACCTCACACTGGGGACTACTTTTGTGTGCTCTCCACTCATACCGGCCAGCATCATAATCAGATTCCACTCAGTATCCGTACCTAACTCACTCTGTCGGGATGGGGTAATGAATGAACGTATGGCTTCACGTAGACTTCACTTCTATGTAGCGGATTATAGCGGATTCTAGTTTCTCCCGTAGGCATTGACTGGCAGTGAAGAGTAGTACCAGCATATAGTGAATCAACACCTGGAAATCATAGGGTAGGGATTAGTTCTGTGCCTCCTTAGTTCATGTTTGACTACTCGGTTCGACTACTAGGCTAAACTACTAGGAATTACCTGTAATGTCGACTATTGGTCGCGGCTGCATGGCTAAATCAATATATCATATGTAACCAAGAATGTTTCTTCTGTTTTCACCAATGGGGGAACTTATTGATCCTTCCTCTCAGCTATGGAAAAGTTACACGTAGATATGTGAGTTTGGTCGAGCCTCTCAATCTTCAACATCCTAACCCTAGGGAGTCAACTTCCGGAAATGGCCTCTCCCTTTTGGTCGAGCTTGTTGTCGCATCCTAGTTCAGGCAAAACAAAATCTAGTTATGTTCCCTGTATGGTTTATTGAACCCATCAAAAATAGGTTTTTACTAAGGATGCGTAAGCAAGCTTGACCAACAGGAGAGGAAAAACGCCAAATGGTCAAGGTTTTTCAATATCTGGTCACAAAAACAAACAACGACTGGGCTTGGGGCTCTTGGCATGACCACCCTTACTTACTTACTCACCTCACTCACGAACTTACTGGGCACATAGTAACATGAAGAGCTCTAGTTCCTCCCTAGAGAGAAACTTCCATAGCTAAGAGGAAGGTAAGAGATGTTATCCAAGCTTATTGAGTTAGCTTATCGAGTTAGTTCCTCGAGTTACCACTATATTCTATACGAGTTGATTGTTTACGTATTGTACGGAAAGATATATTGACCAAGATCGATAGCGAAGGAATGACTCTTCTATTCATTATGTATTAACAACGGTTGGTTCTGATCCTGTTTGTTGTGCCGGAACTGGTGACAATACTCGAATTGATCTGATCGCCTTCTTTCTTTCTTCCATCCTGGTATGCATGGGGGCCTGCATCTTAACAATTAGCTGCATTCTAAACCCCTTGGCTTCGCACTAGGCCATGTCAGCCTTTAGAGGGAGAAAA
The DNA here is from genome assembly GCA_000404065.3 of Pinus taeda. Taxonomy (NCBI): domain Eukaryota; kingdom Viridiplantae; phylum Streptophyta; class Pinopsida; order Pinales; family Pinaceae; genus Pinus; species Pinus taeda. The sequence goes on from APFE030846746.1 coordinate 336,500, forward strand.
CGGCAGTGATTCTCCCCCACATCTTGTAGTAGTCTTACCATCATTCCTTGCAAGCTGAAATATTTGCTTAGTTCCCGCTAAAGCATCGGGGTTGGTTGCCCTGCCCTGGTCTGAAAGGAGAGGAGCGACTCGAATGGACGATGATTGATCATGCTCCAAGCCATTTCTTCTTATGTTCTCACCCATTTGAGGGTTTCCATTCTGTTGTTGCTATTCGTCTCCATTCCCTCTGGGCGAGAAGTTGAAAAGAAAAGGAGTATGGATGGGAGCATCGAACTGAACCTGCTCTTTATAAGGTATTTTAGGATATAAAGTAGGAGATGTATCATCTAGAGGTAAAAATCCAGCTTCTAGTGCATGATTCTTCCGTTTTTGATGGCTCGTACCGATTGACATCCTCCCAAAATGAGATAACAAGTTGATTCCCTGGGTTTGGCTCCCGCCCGAAGCTACATTGAAAAAGAAAGCACTTTGGCGAGACCCAGATTTATGATTCTTTCCCATTCCTCTATTTCATTCCAGTGCTTCCCAGCCCAGTAGGAACGAATGATTCAATCTATTTACGTATTAGGTATAGTGCCAAACTTCTTATTACCACCCAACCCAGATTCGAAGATAACCTCCTATGATTCAGATGTCTGACTTCACTCCTTCCTTTTCTTCCAAGCAAGCCACATCCATCCGGAACACCCGGGCCCGTAGATCCACTTGGCTTGGCCCCGCCCGATCTTGGGCAGTCTCCTCTCATAATAATAAGCAATAAAACCGATTGATAGAAGAGAATAGGACTCGACCGACCTCTTCAGCCAGCTTTTGTTCCTTTCTTTATTTCTGTCCTCTCGTTGAGGCAATGAAATCAAGGTCCCAGAGGGGCTTGCGCTTCCTAGTGCAAGGGTGACTGTTGTTCTGATCAAGGCCTTTGAACCCAGGGGTTGAGATATCGATTATTTGCTGGAGCGAGAGGGAATACAGTCTCAGTCTTTTCCAGTGGTACGGGTTGACAGCGATATGCCCATGGATTCGAAACAGAGCAGTGCCAACTATGAAGACAATTCGAGTCATTCACCCAGCTATCTCCTTCGGAAGGAATCGATCTTCTAACTCCACCTCTATAAGTCGAGGTTGCTCCCATACCCCCTCATTATCAGCTCTCGTTCGGGTCCTACTCAGACTTAGATGGCCATCAGAAAGAAAGACTCTTAAGTGCCGCTATTCGATCATTCGATCGCTTCATAATCCGTTAATAGACAACTCCTCATGCCAGGGATGGCAGGATCAATGGCTTTCCTTTACCTTTGCCTTTGCTTCTACTGGATCTACTAGGACTGGGTGGATGTCTTTCTCCCTTACCCGTCTTCTCTTTACCCTATACCTTATTATTCCAGTCTACCACGTATTAGATTCTAGGTATCATGTTCCCACTGAGGAATGAAGTGAGACAAGTCTGGAATTTGAGCCAAACCTTCCCTTATCAAACCCTAGGACTTACTGACCAATTCATTCCACCAAGAAGATCAGTATAGTACAGGATGAGTACAACATCTATATAACCCTTACCCTTATCTTACTTTTACTTAAGAATTATTCTGGGTATCACATATAAGATTCTGGGTACCGCGTATCTCTATCACCTATTTGGTTGGCCGAGCCTTTCTAAATATTAGAATATACGAGGGTGAGCCTGTCGAACTCTCGACCAATGGGAGAGGAATAAAAACCTTTTACTTATGAGCATCCATGCGACTGGTTAGATACTTTCACTTACTGCCCTGCGCCTTATCTCCTTGGCCGATAGCTAGAACCCCAGAGAATATATTAAGGCGCTTACTGATGGCTTGACTTATATCCCTAGGTGGGTATAAGACCCAAAGGTTTCCAAGTCCACAAGCACTCTCTGCAGTAGCATTCCTCTCTTGTAACTAGTCAATTGCAGCCTAATAATATTGTTTTCCCTAGCCTCCATTATAGTTGAATATGTCTTCTCATAAAGGAAAGGGAAAAATGGTTGTCGAGAGTTTTGTTTTACCTCCTGTTCATAATTTAGATGAATTCCCTTTGATCAAAACGCAATACAAAATAGCAAAAACCCAGTGTGAGTTCGACTTGTATGATCTTCATAACTGGGCAAATCAAAAAATATTTAGACAATAGTGATGTATTGAGTATCTGGGAGTCACTCTTGCCTCGGTTTATTTTTCCCTAGACTCATGTTTTCTAGGAATTCGTTACATGGTGTCATCTTAGGTATCTCCCTAGCTAGCAACTTGTAATAGCCCAAAATAATGAAATCTTATTTTCAATTGCACCAGAAGCCATCTGCCGAGCTCTTCAGATTAATCCCCAAGCTCCCCTACATCCATGTTGGGTTGTGTTGTATTCTTTCCACGACTAGCCCACGTAGTTAACCAAGGGGGTTAGAAGGGGGGCGGAGCCCCCCTTCGTTCCTCCGATTGCGTAGCGAGGGGTTCATAGGGGGTTTGAGGGGTGCAGGTAACCCCACTCTATAGGGTCCGGGGCAGCACTATGCAAAATTTTGGTTTTGGCCCCTATATTAGGTTGGGCGGACCTACCTATGGTTTTATGCATGTTTCTCACACATGGTTTTGGATTCCATGGTTTTCAGTCCATGGTTTTGGACGCAATGGTTTCCGGTCCATGTTATTGGATGCTTTGGCATGTTTAAATATGTATTATAACATTGAAAGGAACATAATGAAAAATCGAGCTAGTAGTCCTAATTTTGGGATCTAGGGGAAAATTTCTGTGTATATGTGTTATGCTCTCGCATTGTTTATTTTCTGTGTTTTACAATTCGTATGCAGGTAATTTATGTACGGGGTTAAAACCTACATTTGGTTTCAGAGCAATTTTGGCTTCAAGGGGATGCCTTTGTTGCTGATGGGTTTTGCTCGGGCCTATGGTAAACCCTGTTCAGTGGGAGATTTGCGAGATCGATTCTAGTGGTAAAAGAAGATGGTGTTCAGTGGAAAGATAGATATAGAGAAATTTAATGGCCAGAGTTTTGAGCTGTGGAAACTCAAGATGGAGGATCTGTTGGTGGATAAATATTAGTGGATCACGGTTGATCCAGGTACTAAACCAATGAAGAATGGAAGAATTTAGATCGGAAGGCAAAGAGCACAATACAATTGCGTGTCTCAGATTCAGTGCTAAACAGATCTCAAGATAAGGTGGAAACGCTGAACCCCGCCATTGATTCTGGCTCAATATCTGTGAGTGCATCTAATAACAGTCCAAACAATTGCTTTTCACACGATGTAGTTTCTGGCTGCTGGATAAACAAGGACAACACAATTAACACCGAGCTAGACAGCGTTACAGGCAAGAATTTGGGCAGCATTAAAACTAAAAAAGATATGGTCAGTGTTAAAGTTAAGGACAGCGTTAATCCCAGATGTTGTATTAACAGCGTTACTAATAAAACCGGACTGAACATAGAAGTTATCAAAACCATTATTTTTAACGATATAGACAGCATTAAGGTGAACTATTTGGACAGTGGTAAGGTGAACGATATAGACAGAATTAATATCATGGACAGCATTAATAATAAAGACAACGTTAATGAGACCAAGCTGGACATAGTTGAGGACAGCGTTAAAGTCAATATGCACAGCGTTAATGTGGACATGGTTAATAAGACCGAGCCTAACAGCGTTAAAGCCAATATGGGCAGTGTTAAGGTGGACAACGTTAATGAGACCGAGCCTGTCAGCGTTCAAATTAATAGCATAGTGGGCGTGCACAACGCAGAAGATTTAGCCAGTGACAACGGTAAGGTGAACTATTTGGTCAATATGGGCAGCGTTAAGGTGGACAGCGTTAATGAGACCGAGCCTGTCAGCGTTCAAATTCAAATTAATAGCATAGTGGGCACGCACAACGCAGAAGATTCAGCCAGTAACAACGCAGTTCAAGCCAGTGGCTTTATTAATGATGCGCAGAAGGATGATGAGAATAACCATAACGCAGATAGAGCCAGTATGTTTAATAGCAATAACGTTGTTCAAGCCATTGAAAAGGCAGATCAAGCCAGTAGTCTCAATAATGATGCGCAGAATTATGATGTAGACAGCGGGAAGGGTAACCTTAAAAATTCCAAAATTAAAAATAATGGTTTAGGCAGCAGAAAGGGTAACTTAAAAGACCATAATGAATAAAAAAGTCAGGCTTCAGGTGAGACAAAACTAAAAAGAAAAGTTGTCAATCTGTCTTCCCAGGATTTAGAGCCTGAAGCCATTAATGTCCTCAGCAAAGGCATGGGGTTTGTAGTTACTCCTAAAAACCTCCCTATTGAGAAGATGATTTGTAGCATTGAGGAGGGTATTAGTAACCTGCCTTTAGAAGACAAAGAATCATTAAGACAGGACTTTTCTCTCATTATGAGGAAAGCCAAAACTCCCAAAAGCAACCTAAGTAAAGAAGAGCAAAGAGCCTTCAAGTCCTTGCGTAAGAACGACAAGATTGTGGTTCTTAAGGCAGATAAAGGAGGAGCAGTAGTCATCCTAGATAAAGAAGACTATGTTTGCAAAATGAATGAACACCTAAAATGTGGGAGTTATAAGAAGCTGAGCAGTAATCCCATCCCCAAAATTATGAAAGAGGTTAAAAAGATCATCTCAGAGTCCAACCTTGACGCTAAATTGAAGAAGAAACTAATCCCTTCTTGTGAAACTATCCCAAGAATTTATGGATTACCCAAGATCCATAAAGAAGGAGTGCCTCTTAGACCAATTGTTAATACTATTGGTTCCCCAACCTATGAGCTTGCTAAGTATGTTGCTAAAATTCTTAAGCCCTTGGTCAGAAATACAGATTCCTTCATCAAAGACTCTCACAGTTTTGTGAATCTTATTAAAAATGAGAAGATAGAGCGTGATGACATTCTTGTTAGCTTTGACGTAGTATCCTTATTCACCAAGATTCCTCTTGATGAAGCCATTCAAGTTATAAAAGAGGTTACTGATCCAGGGACTGCAAAATTGGCCGAAATCTGCTTGAGGTCAACTGTGTTCACCTTCCAAGGGGTATTTTATGAGCAGACATCTGGTGTGGCAATGGGATCACCCCTTTCGCCAATCGTGGCCAACCTTTACATGGAATACTTTGAAAAAAAAGCCCTTGAATCATACCCCTTAAAACCAACCTGGTGGAAGCGATTTGTCGATGATACCAATATAAAATGGACTCATGGCAAAGCAGAACTTGAAAAGTTTTTCATGCACCTAAATTCTATCTCTCCAGAAATAAAATTCACTATGGAACTTGAAGAAAACATGAGCATCCCATTTTTAGATGTTCTCATCATCAGGAAAGAGGATGGCTCTCTAGGGCATAAGGTATTCAGGAAGTTAACCCACACAGAAAGTTACCTCCATGCTGATTCCCACCATCACCCCGCTCAGAAGTTTGGTGTTCTAAACACTCTTGCTATCAGAGCCCTTCGAATTTCCGAATCTGAGCATCTAAATGAAGAAAAGGATCATTTAATCACAACCTTTAAGAGTATATGCTACAAGGAACATGAGATTAAAAGAGCCATAGAGAAAGCTGAGAGAAGGCTGTTGTCTCATGAACCTAGGGCCCAAGACCAACCTCAGAGTGGTAGGGTCTTTCTACCTTATATCCATGGAGTTACAGACAAAATCGCTAAAATCCTAAAGAAGAAAAACATTATCACACATTTCTCTACACCTGGAACAATTAGGCAAGGTATGAGATTTGTAAAAGACGATATTGACAAACATCAACTGAAAGGGGTCTATAAAATAGATTGCTCATGTGGGAAAAGCTACATTGGTGAAACAGGTCGCTCCCTACAGACGAGGCTCAAGGAGCACGGCGCAGATATTAAGAATGAAAGGTCTCGTACCTCAGCCTTGGCAGAGCACTCCGCAAAAACAAAGCACCATATCTGCTTGGAAAGCGCGTCAATTGTCGCAAGGGAGGAGCAGCAACATAGACGAAAGATCAGAGAAGCTATCGAAATTATCAAACATCCTCATAATCTGAACAGAGACAATGGCTTGGAGATTAGCGGAAGCTGGCTTCCCTTGATCAGGGAAATCAGGAGCGCCAACACATCCCAGGTATAGCTTACCTCTTACCTTTATCATTAAATAAATAATTATTATAAAAATTAAATAAACAAACTAAATAATTAAATCAATTAATTTAATACTAATTAATTTAATATAATTAATATTAATTAATTTAATATTAATATTAATTAATTAATTAATTATTTAATATTTATTATTAATTAAACTTAACATTCTAATATTTAATTAATTTTATTTAGTTTCATTTAATATATTAGATTAGTTCTAATTAATTTAATATATTAATTTTAATATTAATTAATTAATATATTAATATTAATTATTTAATTTAATATACTAATATTAATTATTAAATAGTATATTATTATTAAATTAATTTTAATATTTATATTAATATTATTTATTTAATATTAATATTAATTAATTAATAATTTAATTCATTATTAATTAATTTAATATACTATAATTATTAATTTATTTAGTTTAATTTAATATATAATACTAATTAATTATATTGTATATTAATATTAATTAATTAAATAATTAATAATTAATTAATTTAATTTAATATACTAATGTTAATTAAATTAAATTAGTATATTAATATTAATTAATAATTAATAATAATAATAATAATAATATCAATATTAATTAAATTCTAATATTAATTAATAGAAAAAAATAATAATAAATAATAAATTAATTAAATTATAAACAATTAATTAATATTATTTTTAATATTATCATTAATATAAATTAAATGAAAGAACTTTTTATCAAAGAACTTTTAATTATCAATAAAATTTTTACAATCCCTAATTTAATTAATAAATAAACAAATTCACTCAAATAAAAATAATAATATTAAAAAACTCAACAATATAATTAATAAATAAATTGAATGAATAATTAATTAAATTAATTAAAATGAAAAGTATTCAAGCCGACATTCTACTCATCCAAAAAATTTTCATCCCTATTATTATTTATTTCCTTCTGAGCAGCTCTTCTTTATCATCATTCATAAGTCTTGATGATGGATCCCAGTTGGGATTTGAAACGTTGGCAGAAAAATGTTCATACTGTGGGTTCTCCGGAAACTAATTCAAAAGATACAAACCACGGATCTCTTAAATCCAGAATCTTGTCCCTGCACGGAGGGGATGTTTGGAGTGAAATCCTTTTACTCGAAAGATTTAGAGTGAGGATAGCAAGAAGAGCTGCAGATCTTCATTTTCTTAAAAACTGTAGGGACAAAAATCTCATTCCTCCATTTGCACAAGTCAAGCATAGATTGCAGAATAGATATAATAGTAAGGCGTTTTTACAACTTAGCTTCTCTCTAATTCGGTCAGAAATTAAAACGGTTAGGGCTCTCTGGAAAATCTTGGACGCTTGGCTCTCCCAACACACCTTAAACTAGCTAACAGCATTAACAAAAATCTCTGGTCTATTATTGATTCAAGGATTGCTCTGAAAGCTGATAATGAGGGATAGATTGCTCAGGCAAGGCAGCGCAAGAAATTGTCCAATCTGCTAAACAGATCTCAAGATAAGGTGGAAACGCTGAACCCCGCCATTGATTCTAATATCTGTGAGCGCATCTAATAACAGTCCAAACAATTGCTTTTCACACAATGTAGTTTCTGGCTGCTGGATAAACAAGGACAACAGAATTAACACCGAGCTAGACAGCGTTACAGGCAAGAATTTGGGTAGCGTTAAAACTAAAAAAGATATGGTCAATGTTAAAGTTAAGACAGCGTTAATCCCAGATGCTGTATCAACAGCGTTACTAATAAAACCGGACTGAACATAGAAGCTATCAAAACCATCATTTTTAACGATATAGATAGCAATAAGGTGAACTATTTGGACAGTGGTAAGGTGAACGATATAGACAGAATTAATATCATGGACAGCATTAATATCATGGACAGCATTAATAATAAAGACAGTGTTAATGAGACCAGGCTGGACATAGTTGAGGACAGGATTAAAGTCAATATGCACAGCGTTAATGTGGACATGGTTAATAAGACCAAGCCTAACAGCGTTAAAGCCAATATGGGCAGCGTTAAGGTGGACAACGTTAATGAGACCGAGCCTGTCAGCGTTCAAATTAATAGCATAGTGGGCGCGCACAACGCAGAAGATTCAACCAGTGACAACGGTAAGGTGAACTATTTGGTCAATATGGGCAGCGTTAAGGTGGACAGCGTTAATGAGACCGAGCCTGTCAGCGTTCAAATTCAAATTAATAGCATAGTGGGCACGCACAACGTAGAAGATTCAGCCAGTAACAACGCAGTTCAAGCCAGTGGCTTTATTAATGATGCGCAGAAGGATGATGAGAATAACCATAACGCAGATAGAGCCAGTATGTTTAATAACAATAACGTTGTTCAAGCCATTGAAAAGGCAGATCAAGCTAGTAGTCTCAATAATGATGCGCAGAATTATGATGTAGACAGCGGGAAGGGTAACCTTAAAAATTCCAAAATTAAAAATAATGGTTTAGGCAGCAGAAAGGGTAACTTAAAAGACCATAATGAAGAAAAAAGTCAGGCTTCAGGTGAGACAAAACTAAAAAGAAAAGTTGTCAATCTGTCTTCCCAGGATTTAGAGCCCGAAGCCATTAATGTCCTCAGCAAAGGCATGGGGTTTGTAGTTACTCCTAAAAACCTCCCTATTGAGAAGATGATTTGTAGCATTGAGGAGGGTATTAGTAACCTGCCTTTAGAAGACAAAGAATCATTAAGACGGGACTTTTCTCTCATTATGAGGAAAGCCAAAACTCCCAAAAGCAACCTAAGTAAAGAAGAGCAAAGAGCCTTCAAGTCCTTGCGTAAGAACGACAAGATTGTGGTTCTTAAGGCAGATAAAGGAGGAGCAGCAGTCATCCTGGATAAAGAAGACTATGTTTGCAAAATGAATGAACACCTAAAATGTGGGAGTTATAAGAAGTTGAGCAGTAATCCCATCCCCAAAATTATGAAAGAGGTTAAAAAGATCATCTCAAAGTCCAACCTTGACGATAAATTGAAGAAGAAACTAATCCCTTCTTGTGAAACTATCCCAAGAATTTATGGATTACCCAAGATCCATAAAGAAGGAGTGCCTCTTAGACCAATTGTTAATACTATTGGTTCCCCAACCTATGAGCTTGCTAAGTACGTTGCTAAAATTCTTAAGCCCTTGGTCGGGAATACAGATTCCTTCATCAAAGACTCTCACAGTTTTGTGAATCTTATTAAAAATGAGAAGATAGAGCATGATGACATTCTTGTTAGCTTTGACGTAGTATCCTTATTCACCAAGATTCCTCTTGATGAAGCCATTCAAGTTATAAAAGAGGTTACTGATCCAGGGACTGCAAAATTGGCCGAAATCTGCTTGAGGTCAACTGTGTTCACCTTCCAAGGGGTATTTTATGAGAAGACATCTGGTGTGGCAATGGGATCACCCCTTTCGCCAATCGTGGCCAACCTTTACATGGAATACTTTGAAAAGAAAGCCCTTGAATCATACCCCTTAAAACCAGCCTGGTGGAAGCGATTTGTCGATGATACCAATATAAATTGGACTCATGGCAAAGCAGAACTTGAAAAGTTTTTTATGCACCTAAATTCTATCTCTCCAGAAATAAAATTCACTATGGAACTTGAAGAAAACATGAGCATCCCATTTTTAGATGTTCTCATCATCAGGAAAGAGGATGGCTCTCTAGGGCATAAGGTATTCAGGAAGTTAACCCACACAGAAAGTTACCTCCATGCTGATTCCCACCATCACCCCGCTCAGAAGTTTGGTGTTCTAAACACTCTTGCTATCAGAGCCCTTCGAATTTCCGACTCTGAGCATCTAAATGAAGAAAAGGATCATTTAATCACAACCTTTAAGAGTATAGGCTACAAGGAACAGGAGATTAAAAGAGCCATAGAGAAAGCTGAGAGAAGGTTGTTGTCTCATGAACCTAGGGCCCAAGACCAACCTCAGAGTGGTAAGGTCTTTCTACCTTATATCCATGGAGTTACAGACAAAATCGCTAAAATCTTAAAGAAGAAAAACATTATCACACATTTCTCTGCACCTGGAACAATTAGGCAAGGTATGAGATTTGTAAAAGATGATATTGACAAACATCAGCTGAAAGGGGTCTATAAAATAGATTGCTCATGTGGGAAAAGCTACATTGGTGAAACAGGTCGCTCCCTACAGACGAGGCTCAAGGAGCACGGCGCAGATATTAGGAATGAAAGGCCTCGTACCTCAGCCTTGGCAGAGCACTCCGCAAAAACAAAGCACCATATCTGCTTGGAAAGCGCGTCAATTGTCGCAAGAGAGGAGCAGCAACATAGACGAAAGATCAGAGAAGCTATCGAAATTATCAAACATCCTCATAATCTAAACAGAGACAATGGCTTGGAGATTAGCGGAAGCTGGCTTCCCTTGATCAGGGAAATCAGGAGCGCCAACACATCCCAGGTATAGCTTACCTCTTACCTTTATCATTAAATCAATAATAATTATAAAAATAAAATAAACAAATTAAATAATTAAATCAATTAATTTAATACTAATTAAAATGAAAAGTATTCAAGCCGACATTCTACTCATCCAAAAAAATTTCATCCCTATTATTATTTATTTCTTTCTGAGCAGCTCTTCTTTATCATCATTCATAAGTCCTGATGATGGATCCCAGTTGGGATTTGAAACGTTGGCAGAAAAATGTTCATACTGTGGGTTCTCCGGAAACTGATTCAAAAGATACAAACCACAGATCTCTTAAATCCAGAATTGTTGAATGTATCAGGGAAAGCTACGGCAAAGGCTTTGTGGGACAAGTTAGGGACTTTGTACCAATCTAAGTCTCTGGTGAATAAATTGTTCCTATGAAAAAGGATGTATAACCTAAGGATGCAAGATAGAGACTTGGTGACAAAGCATCTGAATGCTTTTAATATTGTGGTAAGTCAGTTATCATCTGTTGAGATCAAAATTTTAGATGAAGTTAAGTGCATCAGTTTGTTGTGTTCTCTACCATATTTGTGGGATAGTCTGGTTATTGTAATAGGCAGCAATGCAATTGCCTTGCACTTTAATGAAATAGTCTCATCCTTGCTGATGGAGGAGATGAGACGGAAAAATATGGAGAGCTAGAATGGTGATGCCTTGTCTGTACAAGGACGGTCACATAACAGAAACAAAAATAAGTCATCGAGTGGGAGATCTAAATCTAGAGGGAGATCTAAATCTCCAGGAAAACCTATAAAGGTGGTGTGCTGGAAATGCGAAAAGGAAGGGCACTACAAAAGCGACTGTAAATCTAAAGCTCTTGACAAAGCAAAGGGATTTGATGATGCTCCTTCTGCAAAGGAAAAAACCACCTCAGATGAAGGTGGGGATGTGCACTTGGCTTCTTCAAGTACACATTTAGATCATGAGGTATGGTTGATTGACTCAAGTGCATCCTTTCACTTCACTCCCCATAGAGAGTGGTTCTGCAAATATGATAAATACGATGGTTGTGATGTCTTCTTAGGGGATGATAGGAAGGCTATAATAGTTGGTCGTGAAAAGGTAAAGTTGAAGATGCAAGGTGGAAGGGTTAAAACACTTCTAGGTGTTCTACATATTCATGCATTGGCCTAAAATTTGATTTCTGTAAGCAAGTTGGATGATGCAGGTGTAAAAATAGTGTTCGAGAAGGATACCTGCAAGATGGTTCGAGGAGCACTGGTATTGATGCAAGGAGTTTGGATTGGAACTTTGTACAAGCTACAAGGTAGCACTGTTGTTGATGGGTGCAACAGTTCTGTGGTTCCTGAAAGTGGAGCAGAAAATCTAGTGGTCTCTGGAGAGAAGACCATGTTGTGGC